>JAQQSZ010009497.1:0-12759 GCA_028646595.1 Phalanger gymnotis
GCCCTGCTTCCCTCTGCCACTTTGTGGGTTCTGCAGCTCTAAAATTGGTTCAGAGCCATTGTTTTATAGGTTTTTTGGAGGGACTTGGTGGGGAGCTCACGCCAGTCACTGCGTCCCAGCCGCCATCTTGGCTCCGCTCCCCTGGGTCTCATTTTCTACACAAATAAAATACGGGGATTGGATTAGGGAGGAAATTCTAGAATGCTTTCTAGTTTTCAGTCTCATGATTCTTTATTCCTATTCAATCCATTTCCCTACTCAGAACTCCATTGTAACCATTTAGTTGAAACCATCCCACTTGGAGATGCACAGAATTGAAACAAATATAGTATTCTCTCATATTTATTTTCTCACTTAAAGCTGGTGGTAGATTATATGGTTTTTATTTTAATTCTGAAATTTAACAAACCCCAAAAAGAGGGCACATGGGCAGTGAGAGAGAGAGAAAAGAAGAAGAAGATGATGATGATGATGATGATGATGATGATGATGATGATGATGAAGGAGAAGAAGGAGGAGGAAGAGAAGAAGGAGGGGGAGGGGAGAGAAGGAAGGATGAAGAATAGAGAGAAAACATTCTTACATACAAAATAGAATAGAAAATATCATATATGCATATATGAAAATTCAAGTCTCTATTATACTTCTTATAACTCAATAATATTCCATTACGCTCATATGCCAAAATACGTTCATCCATTCCCCAATGGATGGACAACTCCTCTACTTTTGTTTCCAGTTATTTATTCCAACAATAAGAGTTGCTATAAATATTTTTGTAGGTGGCTACATTGCACAATGCAACTAGATAGTACAGTGGATAGAGTGCCAGACCTGGAGTCAAAAAGACTCATCTTTGTGGGTTCAAATCTGGCCTCAGACACTTACTAGCTGTGTGATCCTGGATAAGTCATTTAACTCTCTTTGCCTCAGTTTCCTCATCTATAAAATGAGCTGGAGAAGGAAATGGCAAACTGCTCCAGGGTCTTTGCCAAGAAAACCCCAAATGGGGTCACTGAGAGTCAGACACGACTAAAAATGACTGAATAACAACAAAAGCATTACACAATTGATAGACTGTTGGATTTTGGGGTCAGAAAGACCTGATTTCAAATCTTGCCTTAAATACTTACCAGCTATGTGACCCTGGGCAAATCACTTGACCCCTGTCTGCTTCAGTCTCTTCATTTGTAAAATGAGGAAGATAATAGAAGCTACCTCCCAGGGTTGTTATGAAAATCAAATGTAATGATGCATTTAAAGCCTTTTGTAATCCTTAAAGCACTACATAAATGCTAGTTATTATTTTTGTTATTGTTGTTGATTTGAGTCTTTTTCCTCTTTCTTTGACCTCCAATGGGTACAGGATAAGTAGTGCCATCACTGAGTCAAAACCCATGTAAACTTTTGCGACTTTTTGTCATAGTTCACCTTTCAGAATGACGGAGCCAATTCACAGCTCCACCAACAATGAGCTGGTATGCTAGCCCTCCTTCAGTCTTCCTTCAGCCCCCCAATAATTGTTACCTTCCCTTTTTGTTACCCTTGGGTGTCTGACAATTCCAAGGCAGAGCCTCAGGGCTCATTTAAATTGTGTTTCTCTAAGTGACTTGGAGCATTTTTTTCATATTGCTGTTGACAGCTTAGATTTCTCCCTTTGAAAACAAACTGTTCATATCCTTTGAATGCTTATCTATTGAGGAATAGCTCTTATTCCCCTATATTTGCCTAAGTTACTTATACATCTTAGATAAGAACAGCTTTAACAAAGAAGCTGGTGGAGTCTATGGTTTAAAAGCAAGCTTCTTTCATAGGGCCAGAATTGAAGGTCATAGCTCTAGAGATCTAAGAAATTTCAGGCGTCAATTAGTACAACACTTTTAACTTTACAGATGAGGAAGCAGAGACCCAAGGATATTAAATGACTTTCTCAAGGTCACACAAATAGTAAAAGGTCAGAGATGGGATTTAAATCTAGAGCCTTTTACTCCACAGTCTGTACTCTTGACCTGGAATAAAAAGGAATTTTTCCCCAGCATCCTTAATAGGGGGTTGTCATGTGCCAATTATTTAGGCAATGATTTGAGTCAGAGGCCCCCTTCTGGGGGCCAAATTTCAGTGAGTGTCACACTCATGGCTGGGACAGTCCAGGAAATAGAGACTCTCAGGATAAATGGGAACTTAGAGACTGGAGCAGAGGTTCTCAGGCCAAGCAGGAATCAGCATAGAAATCAGTGTCAATGAAATGACTGATCCAGTCAGAATCCTTTAAGATTCTGACCTTACCCACTGCCAGACAGAAAGTCCTTGGGACACTGAGAAAGGTAGGGGAGATTTAGATATCCAGGAGAGCTGTATAATCCTCTAGTTTAATCATTCATTCACACTTTGAATAAATATTTGAATCTTCACTGTTCCAAGTCCTGTGGAGTTCTGTCTCCAAAAGGGCTATGTGCTCATGTTGAAGAGACAATGGATGGGAAAAGAAACCGGAGTTCTAGTCTTAGTTCTGACACCAATTAGGTGTTCTGGTTAGGCGCTGCTGTCATTACTAATGGTGCAAAATAATGAGCCAGATTAGATGTGGCTATATTTGCACAGCCCTCCCTCACTTAAATCCAATTCCTTTGTAAGTTCTGGCATCACCTCCCTGAGGTCATGCTCCTCTTTGAGAATAAAAGAAACACAACAGGCTATACTCAGGACTTCCACTACTGTGCCTCACCCCTTCATTCTAAAGCCTGACTCCAGCCTAGGAATACACTCATTGAAAGTATACACCAACATTCTCTCCTCTAGAATAATAACAGTTACTCTTCCCTCCTCAGAGCTATGTTGCAAGGATTTGTTTGGGGAAGCTCAGTTGAAAAGATGGATGTCTAAGGCCACCACTGCCCATCACTACTTGGGTCATTGTGTTCATGTGGTTTGGCCTAAAGCCACTTACAGTAGTCTACTGACCTTCTTCCACTAGATTATAAATTTCTGGAGGGTGGAGATAATGCTAAAGGTTGTTTTGCTTTTTTAAAACTCTATTCCCAATATTCGGCAATGTTTTGCACATAGTAGGTGTTTAATATTTATCTACTACTGAATGAGTTTCAAGAAAACAATACCATTCTCCTGTAAAGTTGACTAGCCCGTGTTGCTTTCCATTCATTGCCACCCCAAACCCTAGTACACTTTTTTGCAAAAAAAAATTATTGACAACTTCTATTTTAACATCACCTCCTTTTTCCAATGTATTTTTCATCCTTCCCCCTCCCAGAGAGCCAACTCTTATTTCAAAAGCTCGAAAAAGAGGGGATATGGGAAACAGTTCAACAAAACTACCCAATAGATGGAAGTCTGACATGATATGCAATGTTCCTCACCCATAGCCCCCCATTTCTTCAAAGAAACTGGGGGAGTGCATTTACTGAGAGAACCAAGAACAGACAGAAACTCACCCTTCAGGTTCCTGTGTGCTCCTTAAATCCACATAAATGCTAATGAGGCTGTCTTTGGTGGCCCAAGAGAGTTCTGAAATTCATTAAATCCATTAAATGAGTCCCATTGTGTCAGTTCATGGCAAAGAGACAGAGCCCTAAGCCAGGGGCTGCTTCCCTTCTCCCATGTCCTTGTTGACATTTAAGAGTTTTTGTGACATCTCTGCCCCCTAGTGCCTTTTGGAATGAAAAAGGCTCTTGTCAGTTTGAATGTGAAACTCCAGTCAGTCTTTCCATCCTGCCTAGTACAAGAAAATCAATTCACGCCCTCTGCCTCTTGGTAATAGACCAGAAATAATTCCTGGGCCCTTATTTATTTTTGAAAAAATAAAATTTACTCAGAAAGTGGTCAAACCAGTTTCAATTTATGAAGGCAGATAAAACAGCGGCATTTGTGTTCTCAGATGCCTTTGGCCCTTTTATAACTCAAAATGGCAGTGATTTAAACTACCGTCTTTTATTGATTCTTCACCTGTAAAGTAGAACAGTCCTGGGTGGGTTATGGGGAAGGAGGGGATGAGTGAAGAGAAGAGGGGAGTTTTAGTAAGCTGAAGGGATTTCAAATAATGGTCATGTCATTTTCATGTTCTGTAAAGCCACTGAGAGATGGGTGATAAACATATTTTAATATCTGCTCTAATGAAGGTAAATTATAGGGCATCACATTCTTAAAGCCAGCCTTGCTTTTGCGATTCTCCAACTTATAATAGAGCAGATGAAGGCTGAAGGGTGTACAGCCTGCAATTTAAGACTTCTCTCTCGCAGGTAACAAGTTGGCATCATTGAGGGTGACAGCTTCTACTCCCTGCTAATCCCAGGGTAATGCCAACCCTTCTGTGTCTCTGTCGAAGTTTGAGCCTAGCAGGTGGCTTTTATTTTCATCTATTCTTAGAACCATAAATATGAAACAGACAAGGAAATAGGGAAGACCTATAGCAGGTGCAGGTGATACAGTATGGATTCAGCAAAGTCAGGACTATATATACATCCACCCTAAAAGTATTGTGAAAAGGCAAAAGGAAGGGAGGGAAACTAGGCTGGGGGTGGCAGGATTTGGCAGAGGCCTTAAAGAGAGATATAGAATAAATGCATGTTATTTACACATTTTGAATTATGTTTTGTTGAAAATTACTGCCTATGGCAAAAAAAACTAGAATTTTTTCCAGTTCAATTAAATAAGCATTTATTAAGCACTTACTGGATGCTAAGTGTTGAGTACACAAAAACAAAAAATGAAACAGTCTTGCCCTTAAAGAGCTTATGTTCTATTATTTTGCATTCTACTACATACTATTACATTCTACTATTTTAATTTTTTTGATGAAATTGCTCTGTAATGGCAATTACCTACCCTGGATTTTTTTCCATTTGGAGTCTCCTACTTATTTATTGTATCATTCTATTAACCAATGCTTCATTGTTAAACTGATGCTTCAAATCTAGCCCTTCCTGGGCCTTTAGAACCCAACTTAAAACAACCTTTTTGCCAGCCACATAAGCATTTTCTCTAAGGACAGGGGACCAGACAGATAGCAAGTCGACAAAAACCAGACACTTGTATGAAGCTGCATAACACAGTAAGCAATAGGGATCCACTGAAGATGTTTGAGCAGAATTATGACTGTTTGGACCGGGGGTGAGGAACCTGTGGCCTCAAGGCTACATGTGGCCTTCTGGGTCCTCGGGTGCGACCTTTTGACTGACTCCAAGTTTTATAGAACAAATCCTTTTATTAAGGGGATTTCTTCTGTGAAGTTTGGATTCGGTCAAAGGGCCTCACTTGAGGACCTAGAGGATCATATATGACCTCAAGGCCACAGCTTACCCACCCCTGGTTTAGACCAAGCTGCTGCTTGAAGAATGAATTGGAGATTTTATTTTTCTTGGGCTGGGTTTTTTTTTTGTTTCTGGGGCTTTTTTGGTCTGTGTTTTCTTTCACAACATGGCTAATGTGGAAATATGTTTCGCATGACTTCACATGTATAATCTATATCAAATTGCTTGCCTTTACAGGTAAGGGAGAGGAGAGGGAGGGAGGGAAAGAATTTAGAACTCAAATTTTTTTAAGTGAACATTAAAAATTTGTACATACAATTGGAAAAAATGAAATATTAAAAAATTTTTAAAAGAATAAATTAAAGAAAGGAGAGAGACTAAAAGCAGGGCAAATAGTGAAGAGGCTATTTCATTAATTCAAAATATAGGATCATAGATTTAGAACTGGAAAGGCCCTCACGGGTCACCTCATCTAACTCCCCTCATTTTACAAAGACACTGATACTCAGAGTCATACACAATCAGCGTCCAAGATAACAAATGCACATTCCACTATACTATACAATCTTTCAGAAGTTGTTGGACATTACTAGTTAGCCTGGGTCCAAGTTTAAGTAGCACATTGGGCACCACCATTCTTTCTTCAACCATTAAGGATTTGGGCAATTAATGACATCCTTTCTCTAGGCTTCTTTGGATTCTGTGTGACCTTGTATGTATCTTGTATGTACCTAGTCATTTGTATGTTTGTCTAAGGTATATGAGGTGCTCAGGAGGACTAGCTCTTCTGGTGTGAAGGCTGCTGAGCCCTTTTCAAGGCTTCTCATCCACCTTTGGTGTCCACCTGATTCACCCAACTATCACTGGTGGCTTCAAGAAGCTGTAGCACGCATAGCAGCCACAACTCAGTAAACTATAAACCATCTTAGCACAGAGGTAAACCAAGCTGAGGTGACCTATGGGTGAGTCAGGAGGATATCTACCCCAAGTACCTGAAGACTTTCCCCAGTAGAACGGGCAGATGAGAACAATTTGTTTCAACAGCCATGAAGGCGGCTGAAGCAGGCTCTATGGAGCACTTAAGAGCTTGGTCAGACACTGAAAACCCCAAGGTCATCCACTGCATCCCGGGCCATCGCCGATCATCTTGACTTTTTTCCTGCCATTGAACTTTGATGATTCTAGAAGAGAAAGTAAGGCCAATGGCTTTGTGCAGCTCTACCTCACTTAAACCCAATTCACCCACAAGTCAGCATATGGCCCCATGATGTCATCGGTCCTCCTTGAAAACAAAAGACACAACAACAACAGCATGTTTGCTTCTCCCATTAGAATATAAGCTCCTTGAGGTCAGGCATTGTTTTTGCCTTTCTCTGTACCTCTCATACCTAGCACAATGCCTTGTAAGTGGTATGCACTTAAATATTTATGGATTGAATGACTGATTAATCAGTTCAAGCTAAAAGCTCTGAACCTCAATTTTATCATATGTAATAAGGACATGATAATACCTGCACTCCCTCCCTGAAACAGTTAACTATAAAATTTTCTGCAAATCTGAAGTCACAATATCAAAATTAATTATAGTTGTTGGTAATAACACAGATATTTGCATGTCTTTGCATGCTAATGGTAAGCTACCTGTAGAACTGGCCTGTCTGCAAACTCTAAACAATCAGGAGTGGATGGAATCTGCCACTCACTCCTTGGCCTTTCTATCAGGCCCTTAATGGCCTGCCAAGACTTTTGGGAAATGAAGCTATTATGATTCATCTTGTAATCTGTCTTTGAAGACTGTTTTATTTTAGCCATACTTGTTTCTTCCTATTGCTTTTCAAATATTATAGCTACTTCCCACTGGTGGACCTGCAGCATCTATTTACATTTATAGATAGATAGATAGATAGATAGATAGATAGATAGATATAGATGGATATACACATATATACACACAATACACATATATGCATATATACATATATGCATATATACATACATGTATATATGTGCATATATACATATATGCATATATACATACATGTATATATGTGCATATATGTGTATGTATGCATGTGTATATATGTATGTGTGTGTATACATACATATATAACATATATAATACATATATTTATCTATTTATTTTAAATATAAATATATATTTATATTTATCTATCTATATCTATCTATACCTATATATCTATATCTATATAATATATATACACATACATTTTAGTACAGTATCCTGGGCAGGGATTGTGAACTGTCCTTCATTTTATCCCTGTACACGGGCCTTCTGGGTTAAAAACTAGGGACCATACGTGTTCCTATGTGTCCAAAGCTACTAAGGACAACAGTAGGTGGGAGAAAATTGATCAAAGGCAGCTGAAGCCCTTTTCTTCCACCTAGCTTCCTGGTAACAGTCCCACCGTCCTCTGTTCTCATTGGACCTCATCTGGAGTACGGTGTACCACAATTTAAGAAGGACATTGATAAATTACAGTGCCCAGTGGATGGCAATGAAGATGGTGAAGAGCCTTGAAGCTATGACATATATGGATTGGTTGAAGGGATTGGACATTTTTAGCCTGGAGAAGAAAAGATTCAGGGAGGACATGATAGCTGTCTTCAAACATTTGAAGTTCTGTTTAAGTATCTGAGGTTCAGTTATATGGAGAAGGAAGTGGATTCCGTCTCTTTTGCCCAAAAGACAGAACCAGGAGTTATGGTAGAAGTTACAAAGATGCTTATTTAGGCTTGAAGTTAAAAAAAACTTCCCAACAATTAGAGCTATCCAAAAGTAAATGGACCCATTTTGCTGTCTTACCCTTCTTTGGAGGTCTTCAAGCAGAGATTGGATAATGACTTGTTGGATATCTTAGAGCAGGAATTCCTTTGATGTTATGGGTTATGTTAGATGGCCACTGGAATCTCTTCCAATTCTCAAATTCTTTGATTCTGATCTCCATTGAAAGAACTTAGAGATCATTTGTTGAAAACCCTCCCCTCTTTAAACTAATGAGTAAATTGAGGTTTAGAGACACTAAGTGGAATGAGCTACCTTGGGAAGCAATGGATCTCCCCTCCCTAAAGGTCTTCTAGTGAATATCACTTCTCATGTATGCAGCGGAAGTGATTGCTGCTCCAACATGGTTTGTCCTGGATGGCCTTCGAGGTCCATTATTCCAACTCTCAGATTCTGGGGTTCTGGCCATGGTCATATAGCAAGTCAGTGAAGCGCCGAGATTAGAACCAAGGCCTTCGGACTCACAATCCGCCATGCCATGTAGCCATCCAAGGCAGAAAATAAAAGCCAACATCCCCTTAACTGTCTACTTTCAAATATAATACTAATGTTCAGAGGAACACTATGGCATAGTAGGTAGACAGGCTGCCTTAGAGCCAGAAAGACCTGGGTTTAATTATCACATCTGACATTTACTGAGCCTGACCTTAACATCCTGACACTCTGAGTAACTCTCCAAGACGAAAGTTTCTAATCTTTTTTCGTTTCCTGGACCTCTTTGGCAATCTAGTGAAACCTATGGTATAGTACTATAGCGTAGTATATAGTATATACTACGGTATGTTATAGTACCATGGTATAGTATACCTATAGTATCCCTAGGGCTTAGCGCAGTATTTGGCACACAGTAGGTGCTTAATAAATATTTAGTAACTGGCTGATCCTCAAAATGATGTTTTTAAATACATAAAATAAAACACAGAGAATTGCAAAGAACATCAATTATAGTAAAATACAGTTATTAATTTTTTAAAATTGTGATAGAGTTCATGGTCTCCCTGAAATCCATCTATGAAACCCTTGGTGGCCAGTGGACCACGGGTTCAGAACCCCCTGCTCTAAGACTAGCTAACTTCCAGGTAACAGCCCCACCATCCTCTGTTCTCATAAGACCTCAACCGAAGTATAATGTACCATGGTTTTAAAAGACACTGATAAACTACAGAGTCCAGTGGAGGGCAATGAGGATAGTGAAGGGCCTTGAGGCAATGGTATATGAGAATTGATTCAAGATAGCTGTCTTCAAAGCAGTGAAGTTGCTAATTTATATCGGTTGAGGATATTTTCTATATGACTGGAATTCCAGTCTATTACTATTGACCATAGATTTGAGGTGAAGCCTGCCTAGGGCCAAACTACTAGACGGTCTTTGTTCCTGAACTGGCTTTTTCTAAGACTGAAGCTTGCTGGTAAAAAAAAAAAAGAAGAAGAAGAAAAACCTTCAATATTATTTATTACAATTTGGGTTTTTTAAATACTGATACAGCTTGAAAACCAACTAATCAAAATTAATCTATGTGGGAGTTGGCTATTTTAATGAGTCCGTTAGTGGTGTCTGGAAGATGGAGCTGCCTACATTACCAGTAAATGTACTCATGGTTCTTTTTCTACTGCCTCATCTCAGAATGGTCCTGGGGAATTCTGGAAGCATTCTTAGCATTCTTGCCATCTGTAATAGTCGGTCAGGGTGAATACAAACTACTTTGATTTCAGGACCAGCTTGAGCAAAATGGAGGACGTTAGAGAAGAAATAGCCCCATGTTACTTAACCAGGGCCTAGGGAGCAGTGTTTGCAACAAGGCAGGAAAAGGCCTGGGGTCCTCTCTCTCATCTATCCTGTCCCTCTGTGCTGCCCTTGTAAAGGAAAAGGTGGCTTTTATTTCAGTGGTATCCCTGGATGAGCTGCAGAGTTCACTTTTCCTTCAGATAGAATGCTGTTTCAGAATTGAAGCCCCAAGCAGAAGTTAGACTGAAATATACAAAGCTCTGGGATTCTAGAGTCATCTGCGCTTATGTAAGTGCTTTCCGCCACAGAAAAATATGCAGATAGGTGGCCTTTTCCAAGCATAAATTTAAGACCCTCAAATCATGTGCTTTGTTCATTGTTCGAGATACCACAAAATATGTATTTCTAAATGAGATGTGGATAGATTTACTTATACCTATTTGTTTATGTGTTAGAGTAGCTAGATAGTGCAGTTCAAATCCAGACTCAGATATTTATTAGCTGTGTGACCCTGGACAAGTCACTTCACTACTATCTGCCTCAGTTTCTTCATCTGTAAATTGGGGGCAATAGTAGCACCTACCTCCCAATACTTTTGTGAGGATCAAGTCAGATGATATTTGTAAAGCACTTAACACGGTGCCTGGCACAAAGTAAATGCGTGCATATATATATATATATGTATGTGTGTGTGTATAAATATTTATACACACATGTATGTATATATACATATGTGTATACATGCTATATAAATACATATGTGTATATATGTATATATGTGTGTATATGTGTATATATATATGCATAAATATATATGTATATGCTACATAAATTCTGATTCCCTTCATTTGCTTCAAATGTATTTATTCTATTCCCCTACTGGTCTTTAAACTGCATAAAGGAAGGGATATACAAGTAAATGTTTAACAACCAGCTTTAAGCAAAGGGAAGGAGGGGTACATACACATAAAACACTTTTAAGTTTAGTTTACATTATCAACATTTTCTCCATCACTTTCTTAAATAAACAAAACAATAAATCAATCCCTGATTTGTTGAGTTTATAGATTTCCAAAGTGTAAATGCTCACACTGGAGATTTAACAATCTCATAAGAGTGGATTTGAGATGGCTCTGACATACACCTGGTCATCTCAATCAATCAACAAGCATTTTTATTCAGCACTTACTAAGTGCCAGGCACTGTGCTAAATTCTGAGGATATAAAGAAAGGCAAAAAACAATCTCCACCCTCAGGGAGCTCCCAGTCTAATAAGAGAGACAACATGTGAACAACTGCATCAAACAAGAGATAGAATAAATTAAGGATAATCTCAGAAGAAGGTCTGGTGGGGGGTGGGGCAAGAAGGCAAGGTTGGAGGAAAGGCCTCTTGCATGAGGGATTTGAGTTGAGTTTGGAAAGCAGCCAGGGAAGCCAGGCAACGGGAGTGGAAAAGAGATGGTATTCCAGGAATGAGGGACAGCCAGTGAAAAGGTATGAGAAGAATAGCAAGACAGCCAGTGTCATTGAATTGCAGACTATGGGGAAGGAAGTTAAATCAGAGAGAACACTGGAAAGATCTTTCAGAAGCAGTGGTCGAGAAGTAGCTAGATGGTGCAGTGGATGGTGCGTAGACTTTGCATCATGAAGACCCGAGTTCAAATCTGCACTCAGATTTTTAGTAGCTTTATAAAATAGGGGTAATAATAGTACCCATCTTATAGGATTATTGTGAGGATAAAATAATATTTATAACAATCCCTGTTTAATAAAGATACTTAATGAATTCATGTTTAACAAAAAAAGGTAGAAGGAATCAGGATGTAAAAAGCATTAAAAGAGTGAGGATTTTATATTTGATCTTAAAGGTAATAGAGAACCACTGGAGTTTATTTATATAGCATGTACTGTGTGCCAGGCACTGTGCTCAGTACTTTATAATTATTATCTCTTTTAATCCTCACAACAAATCTGAGGGGTAGGTGCTATTATTATCCCCATTTTATAGTTAAGGAAACTGAGAGAAATAGAGGTGAAGACTTGGATCACCCAGCTAGGAAGTGTCCTCGGCACCCAATTTGAACTCAGATCTTCCTGGCTCCAACCCCAGCACTTTATCCACTGTACCACCTAATTATCCCAGTGTTAAATACTAAAGAACATCATAAACTTTTAAAGATTTTAAGATAATTTAAATGAATATTTAAATATTTAATATATTATTTATCCATAATAAATCCATAATTTAAATGAATATAGGGTGGGACAGCTAGGTGGCACAGTGAGTAGAGCACCCACCCTGGAGTCAGGAGGACCTGAGTTCAAATATGACCTCAGACACTTGACACATGTACTAGCTGTGTGACCTTGGGCAAGTCACTTAACCCCAATTGCCCTGCCCTCCTCCCGAAAAAACTAATAAATAAATCAATGAATAAATAAATATAGGGCAAACTCCTTGTGCACCAATGGTGAAAATGGATAAGTGTATGAGAAGTCCAGGGGGTTATATTTTGATTTTGTTTTTTTTAAATTTAATATATTTAGTTTTCAGCATTGATTTTCACAAGAGTTTGAATTACAAATTTTCTCCCCATTTCTACCCTCCCCCCCACTCCAAGATGGCATATATTCTGGTTGCCCTGTTCCTCAGTCAGCCCTCCCTTCTGTCACTCCACTCCTCTCCCATCCCCTTTTCCCTTCCTTTCTCGTAGGGCAAGATAAATTTCTATGCCCCATTGTCTGTGTATCTTATTTTCTAGTTGCATGCAAAAAAATTTTTTTGTTTTTGAACATCTGTTTTTAAAACTTTGAGTTCCAAATTCTCTCTTCCCTTCCCACCCACCCTCCCTAAGAAGTCAAGCAATTCAACATAGGCCACATGCATATCGTTATGTATAACCCTTCCACAATACTCATGTTGTGAAAGATTAACTATGTTTTGCTCCTTCCTAACCTATCCCCCT
>JAQQSZ010009498.1:0-12759 GCA_028646595.1 Phalanger gymnotis
AAAAAAGGGGGGACAATAGAAGGGAGGGCAGATAGGGGGAGGAGGTAATCAAAGCAAACAATTTCAAATAGGGACAGGGTCAAGGGAGAAAATTCAATAAAGGGGGATAGGTTAGGAAGGAGAAAAATATAGTTAATCTTTCACAACATGAGTATTGTGGAAGGGTTTTACATAATGATACACATGTGGCCTATGTTAAATTGCTAGCCTTCTTAGGGAGGCTGGGTGGGGAGGGAAGAGAGGAGAGAATCTGCAACTCAAAACTATAAAAACAGATGTTCAAAAAAAAGTTTTTGCATGCAACTAGGAAATACGATACACAGGTAATGGGGCATAGAAATTTATCTTGCCGTATAAGAAAGTAAGGGAAAAAGGGATGAGAGGGGAGTGGGGTGACAGAAGGGAGTGGTGACTGGGGAATGGGACAACCAGAATATATGCCATCTTGGAGTGGGGGGAGGGTAGAAATGGGGAGAAAATTTGTAATTCAAACTCTTGTGAAAATCAATCCTGAAAACTTAATATATTAAATAAATTTAAAAGAAAATATATTAAGAAATAAAAAAATAATAGACTACAAAAAAAGAATATCTGAGCTCAAATAAGGAATCAGATACTAGCTGTGTAACCCTAGGCAAATTACTTAACCTCTGATTGCCTCAAATTCATCATCCGCAAAATGGGGATAATAATAGCACCTACCTCCCAGGGTTGTTGTGAGGTTCAAATGAAATAATCATTGTAATGTATATAATATAGTACAAAGTAGATGCTATAGAAATCTTAGCTGTTATTATTGTTAGCTAACAATTATCATTAATTAATAAATATAAAAAAATAAAATAAAAATTATTGAACTGTCTGAAAGGCAGGATGAAAAAAGAAGTCGAGACATCATCTTCCAAGAAATTATATCAGAAAACTGTCCTGGTATTCTAGAACCAGAAAGGAAAATAGAAATTGGAAGAATCCACCCATCACATCCTGAAAGAGATCCCCAAAATAAAACTCCTAGGAATATTATAGCCAAATCCCAGAGTTCCCAGGTCAAGGAAAAAATATTAGAAGCAGTCAGAAAGAAACACTTCAAGTATTGCAGAAACACAATCAGTGTAACAGAAGATTTATCAGCTCCTACATTAAGGGATTAGAGGCCTTGGAATGTGATATTCCAGAGGTCAAAGGAGTTGAGATTAAAACCAAGAATCATCTATCCAGCAAATTGAGTATAATCCTTCAGGGGAAAATGTGGATATTCAATGAAATAGAGGATTTTGAAGCATTCTTGATGAAAAGACCAGAAGTGAATAGAAAATTTGACTTTCAAATACAAGACTCAAGAAATGCATGAAAAGGTAAACAGGAAAAAGAAATCATAAGGGACTTATTAAAGTTGAGTTTATATTCCTACATGGAAAGATAATATTTGTAACTCATGAGACCTTTCTCAGTATTAGGGTAGTTGGAAGGAATATATATATATATGTATGTATGTATATATATAAGTTGAATATGAAGGGATGATATCTAAAAAGGAAAATTAAGGGGTGAGAGAGGAATGTACTGGGAGAAGAAGCAAGAGAGAGGTAGAACGAGGTAAATTATATCACATAAAAGAGGCAAGAAAAAGCTTTTACAATAGAGGAAGAGGGGGGAGGTGAGAGGGAATCAGTGAACCTTACTCTCATCGGATTTGGCTTAAGGAGGGAATAATATACACTCTCAATTGGGTATGGAAATGTATCTTATCCTACAGGAAAGTGGGGAAGAGGATAAAAGAGGGGGGCAATATAGAAGAGAGGGCAGATTGGGGGAGGGGGTAATCAGAAGCAAACACTTTGGAGAAGGGACAGGGTCAAAGGAGAGAATAGAATAAATCTAGGGCAGAATAGGATGGAGGGAAATATAGTTAGTCTTTCACAACATGACTGTTATAGAAGTGTTTTGCATGCCTACACATGTATAATCTATATTGAATTGCTTACTTTCTCAGTGAGGGTGGGTGGGGAGGAAGGAAGGGAGAGAATGTGGAACTCAAAGTTTTAAAAACGAATGTTAAAAATTGTTTTTACATGCACCTGGGAAATAAGATATACAGGCAATGGGGTATAAGAAATCTATCTTGCCCTACAGGAAAATAGAAGGGGAAAGGGATAAGAGAAGGAGAGGGGAAGGCATGATAGGAGGGATGGCAGATTGGGGGAAGGGGCAATAAGAATGCAGGCCTCTTGGGGTAGGGGGAGGGGAGAGATAGGGAGAAAATTTGGAACCAAAAATCTTGTACAAGTGAATGTTAAAAACTAAAATTAAATTAATTAATTTTTGAAATTTAAATTTAAAAAGGTCTCATCTTTATATCCTCAATACTACTTAGAATAGTATCTTGCACTAGTATGAATTTAAGAAGTGTTTGTTGAAATGAATTCAGTACCCTGTGAAGCTCTGGCATAGAAATTCCATCTTAGGTGTGAATTCAGCCCATCTAAAGCAGAGCCCAAGTTAAGGAGGTCACACCTTCTAGTTGTAAACTAGAGAGGTGGAGCCTAGGGGTCCAGAGGGGTATAAAGGGGCTGGGTCAGAGTCTAGTTCTTGGAAGCTCAACTCTGGAGTTGCAGACCCTGAAGGAAACCTAGCTCTGTAGAAGTAAAGGTAAGTTTTCCGCTTTGAAATAATTTTTTCTTATGTTCAGGAAGTAACTCCTATCCAAGAAAAGCCATGAAGGTTGCTTATTCCAGGTGAAGGAGTATGAAGCCATCAGCTCAATCAAAGAAAAGAGAATATATTAGAACAGTGATTGTCCCTAGAGGGTCTCAGGCTTACCTAAGGACAGAGTCACTTTTATTCAGATTATATAGCAAAGATGTGTTTTTTTTTTCCTAGCCCCAGATTTGGTTACAAAATGTTATTTAGTTTTGTTTTTTACTAACCTGATGGCTGACTCTTTGCCTTAAAGTTGGGCTTTTGAGAGATTTAAGATTTGCTGGACCTCCACAACCTAAATGTTTAATGAGGAATTTGGCTAACATGTTCTCTCTGTCCTCTTCCTGAGCAGATGTCTGAGAGGCTATTGATTGTGAATCTTTGTACCTGAAGAATAAGGCCATATACTAGGTATAGACCAGGATAATTTGAAGTTTAAAACTCATATCACAAAACCGGATGAAGATTACTAAATGGTCATTAAATGCTTGTTAAACACAGCAGTTTCACTCTTAATATTTAGAAAGAATTTTTGGAATTGTTAGAGTTGAAGTTTTGGGAATTTCAGAGGATGCCTCTTTTTAAATCTCTGATTAGTATCTCCAGGAGAATCTGGGCATGAATTAAACTTTGTATTTAGAGAGGAAGGGTAGAAGCTGAGGAGAAGACTTAATCCATGAAGATGGGGTGGGGGCGGGGCTTCCAAGTTGAGTATAAGGGCTGATTCTGACTATTGGTGGGTTCAAGGAAGAAAGCTTAAGTTCTTCCACCACAGATCCTTGAAGGTTTGGTTTTTAGGCCATGTCTATTCACAAACTTGCCATAATTCCTCTCTTCATCCTGAATAAAATGATGCTTCTTTTTCAGAGAAGGTGAGAAGCTGAAAGTAGCCTGAGGACCCTGGAAGAAAAATAAAAACAAGCAGAGAAGGCTGAAGACCTATTCTCTATCACTTAGGGAGACTAGATTAGTCTTTATTTCTGCTCAAGAACATGGCCATGGCTCATTTAGCTGAAAACCTCATGGAAGAACTGACCTGCCCTGTGTGCATGGACTACTTCAGCCACCCAGTGACCTTGGGATGTGGCCACAGCTTTTGTCGCCTGTGCCTCCTGAGGAGCTGGGGAAAAACTGACCAGCCCTGCCCTTGCCCTGAGTGCAAAAAAGTCTTCCAGTTGAGAGACTTTGAGCGCAGTCGTTGTCTAGAAAAGTTGGCCAACATGGCCAGGCACATCAAGCCCTCCTTGCTGAAGATTAAAGAGGAAAATGCCGAATGTAACAGACATAAGGCAGAACACAATCTATTCTGTGAGGAAGACCAAGCCTTTCTTTGTGCATTTTGCCTTCAAACCCCAGAGCACAGCAGGCATACAGTCCGCCCTATAGAAAAAGCTGCAGAGGATTCTAGGGTAAGTATTTCTATGGAGAAGCTCTTCAGGGAAGGGCTTGCATTCCCTTACTCCCACTGGTGGTTCTTTTGAACCAGTCGCTTGTGTCAAATATAGCTGGGCTGGAGGCCATGGATCTCCTGAAGTATCTGCATTAGCAAGACCTTTTAGGTCCAAGGCCACACACAGCAATAAGCACTCTATCACTGGCCTCTATGAGCTAATATGGTGGGACTTTGCTGATCTAGCATAGGGAAGAACATAATATATTAATTAATGGTGGTGTTTCCTCAGGACAAGCTCCAAAAGACTTTGGATCTTTGCTGGAAAGAAATGGAGACAGTTGAGAAGATGCTGACTGAAGAGAGGGAGAAAGAGGACAGTTGGAAGGTAAGTGTCTTGAATTCTTTTGGATTGATGTCAGAATCTTTAGGACGGACTGCAGCTCCAAGAACTTTAGCACAATCCCAAGGGAAAGTCGTAGGCTCCTTTCTGGGAGTAGATATTCGTGGCAATCTTACCTCCTAAAAGCTTTCAATTACAGAAAAGGTTATCCAGGAGAAGCACTGGGCATTGCAGTTTTGTTGGGAATTTGTGAATGAGAAAATTCCTCTACCAACACAGGTCTGCCTGCAACTTCTCTGAACTTTTGGTCTCAGAGAGTTGCCTGGCTGCAGAGGTGCTCAACTCAAGGTCAGCTGGGCAGCAAGAAGCCCACAAAATTCCTGAATTCACGTGAACCAAATTAAAATGTAATTGGGAAATATTTAACCACAAAAAAGAAAATACAATACAACATAGATAATGTGAATTTGAAGTTTTCGAAGTCACTATGCAGCCAGCAGAGATCCGTTTCTATTTGTTTCAATAGCACTGCCCTAGACCATCAAAAAGTTAAGAGACTTATATGCTAGGATATTATGTGTCAGAGGCAGGATCTGTTAGGCCTGATCTTCCTGACTCTGAAGCCATCTCTTTATCCACTACATCAACAAATCTCTCAAATTAGAGAGTAATAAAATATGAGCATGTACAAATAAATAGTTATTTATATATGAAGTCTTACTCATGAAACGGAGAAAGGGCCATGTTTTCTTTTCAACTTCGATTGAGAGATCTTTGAACCTTAACAGACTAAACTACTTCCTTGTAGAAAAAAGGCCAAGCTCAGAGGGAGAGTCTGGCAGATGAATACAGAAGATTCCATGAATTGCTACAGGAAGAAGAGCAGCATCGTCTTGAAAGCCTAGCCAACCAGGAAAGTGACCACCTGAAGAATATAAGAGAAAGTGAGGTCAGACTCTCCCAGCACCTTCACAGCTTGAGGGAGGTGATTGTGAACATAGAACAAAATTTCCAGAAACCCAATGTCCATCTTCTGCAGGTAGGAATTGGAAATTATCTAATAATCTAGTAACACTTGACTTACCCAACTCCCCAAGAACTCCTAAGCCTAGCAAAGAATGAGAAAATAAGAGATGAAATTAATTGTGTAATGAATGAAAATGGCTGCTTCCAAATTTGGAAAGAATTCCAACATGCTTGGTCCTCAGATTTGGTACCTTGGGGTACACTAGGTAAAGAAAAGAATTATTTTGGGGGGGTCTCCTAAAGTTATTGGAAATACAGATCTAAAAATATGACAGCTGACTAATTAAAAAAACCCTCAAAAACCAAAAACAAACAGATTTCCTAATTCAAAAAGTCTTGTAGACCATGAGTATGAAGGCAAATACGCTACTTCAGACTCTTCAGTTGTGCTGAAGGGCTCATAAAACTCTTCATAGGAGTAGTGCATGTTCCTAATAATGCTTATGTCACCCCTAAATATTAAAATATGACATATGTCCTCTGGTTCAGAAGGAAGGGATCTAAGGCCTAAGTTTTTGCAAAACTTAAGAGAAATGTTTTAGAAATCAAACTTAAGTGTGTAAGCATAAGGTCCTTGAATTTTCCATATCTGGATAATTCTCTTGTTAAAAATCTCAAACCACAATGAGCCTAGGTCAATGCAGTACATGGGAATTGAGGGTAAATTGTGTTTGGTACACATGATTTAGTAGGGAAAATGGAGAATTATATCACTGAAGTGACAGTGTATAAGGCATAGCAAATTCCACCACTTACCTTCTCTTCTTCTCTTTTTCCCCAGGTGGTAGGAGATACACTGACCAGGTAAGATTTAATTTGGGGTCCTTCCCAGGGAACTAGAACAGCAGGAGGTTTGTGAAGGGAAATATACAAAGGAGCTATGGAATGATGTAGTGAATATATGGAGCGTCTGTCTGATGGGAGAGAGGGCAGTGAGACCAGGTGTCTGTTGCCTGTCACTCAGGATAAATGAGTCTGTCCCCTCTGCAGGTGTGAGTCACTCTTGGGTCATCGTCCGGAGACTGTCCCCACTCCAGAGATCACCTTTCATTACACTTTGATGGGGGAAATGCTGACATACTTCAAAGGTGAGAATCTGCCCTGATGGTATTGAACTTACATTTCAAAGGACCTAGAGTATTGCGTAATGGCTTAGTTAACTGAGGTTGGGTGGGTGGGCATCCAGGGAAACTGGGACATTTTCTCAGCCCCCAGACTACCTACAGATCAGCCAAAGGAGCCCCAATATAATTACCATGTAACAATGCATAGATTTTTTTTCTACAAAGTTTGCTCGTGGGTACAGAAAACCTGGAACAGCAGGCACCCCGTGCAGTACTTGTTTATCCATTCAGGCCTTGAGAAGCTAAGGCTTTCAACCACTTGTTCTCTTTTTTTTCAGCGGATGTGACCCTGGATCGCGAAAGTGCCTGTGTATGTCTTATTGTGTCTGATGATCTGAAGACGGTTGTACATGGAGGCTACCCAGAGACTGTAACTGGCGGGTGTAAAGACAGCATCATTTTGGGGGCTCAGGTCTTCATATCTGGAATCTACTACTGGGAGGTTGATGT
Source organism: Phalanger gymnotis (assembly GCA_028646595.1). Taxonomy (NCBI): domain Eukaryota; kingdom Metazoa; phylum Chordata; class Mammalia; order Diprotodontia; family Phalangeridae; genus Phalanger; species Phalanger gymnotis. The sequence continues at coordinate 7,034 of JAQQSZ010009498.1, forward strand.
GGGAGACAGCAGGCAATGGACAGTTGGTGTATGCAAGGAGTCATTGAGTAGAGGTGGCCGTGTCCTCTCTGCTGAGGATGTATTCCTTCTTTCATACACTAGGAATGGAGATATGTACACTGCCATGACTACTCCTCCCTACTTCAACCATCAAGTCCATGTCCCTATCCACAGAGTTGGGATTTTGCTGGACTGTGATGAAGGGACCATCTCATTTTATGATGCCTTGAAGAAATGCTTCATATATCATTTCCCTCACTTCCCCTTCCCTGGGCCTCTTCGACCCCTCTTTTCTCCTTGTCCTCCAATGGGGGAAGAAAGTGGAATTCCAATGACTATCAGGTATTTATAATATTTATGCCTGAAATAGTTTCTTCTTAGACACTTCCTTTTTTTGAGGCAATCAAGAGTTAAGTGACTTGCCCAGGGTCACACAGGTAGCAAGTATCTGAAATCAAATTTGAAGTTGAGTCCTCCTGACTTCAGGGCCAGTACTCTATCCACTGTGCCACCTAGCTGCCTTCTTCCCAGACATTTACTAAGAGACACAAGTCCAAGTCTAATGTATCTGGCATGCTCTGGATCCTGTTCATGACATGTGATTTCAAAGCATTCCTATTCAGTGATTGGTAGGGAAACATCATTTGGTAGCAATACTGATTTATCAAAGGAACCTCTTCAGAAAGACAACTATGCTCCAATGTAAACAGCCAATGAGCCATGAGTTGTACTTAGTCAAAATCTAGTGTTGTAGTGGGTTCAGGTCAAGCTCTGTCATTTAATAGATGCACTGCTTTGAAGACATAGGATATTGCCGGTTTTGTGTTTTTTCACTCCAGAAATAAATATGGTTTTACCTTTGCCACCTTCTGTACAAGGGTGATTATGAGACTCAAATGATATAATGTATCTAAAGTCTTTTGTAAATATAAAACTCAGTGGAAAATGATGTTAATGTTTGTTATTTGTATAAGTTGTTGACTTTCAATAAAGTTATGTGACCATCACTATGTAATCTCATTATAAGTTAAAAGGGAAAAATAACTTCTTGTCTGATCTCAATTATGTCAGAAGCTGCATGATGGTCATGGCAAGCATGTATTTGGGGGAGGCAGAGGATAGAAGTTCCAATTGTGGTTCCTCTTATCCACACATATGATGAGATAAAGCAAAAATTGGATATTTGACCATGGAGGATTTGAGCACTGAGGAATCATTCCTTCAGGGACAAGGACCACAGGACACAGGTGTGTTAGTGTCAAACCCAAGCTATAGTCAGTGAGAAGCAGAGATCTACCTAGAATGTATGTGAGCATTCGGGAAAAAAATGGAGTGACCATTACTTATCATTATTTTTAATGTCACCAACTCATTTCCTTGGGAGAATATTCATCTGTGCCTTGGGCATTCCTGGCCCATGCTTTATGGAGGCCTATTTTGAGAGGTTTTACATGTAACATCATATAATTTTGAGAAATTGGATGGAGACAGGTACAGAAAGCATTTCATTAGAGGGAGGACATTTAAACTTTGGAGAATTTAACTTATAGAAAATACCCTTACCAAGGCAAATTGGCACCTGCTATACAATTTGCTATTTTAAAAGTTTCCTAGAATACTGAGAGATTAAGTGATTTGCCCAAGGACCTATAGCTAGTATTTACATGGCTGGGGTGGGACTTGACCCAGACTTTCATGTCTTTGAGTCTATCCCTCTACCCAGTAAGTATACCATGCTGCCTCTCTCAATTCTGTGTGGTGCAATAATATTCTGTTATATTCATGTACCATAATCTGTCCAGCCACTTCCTGATCTATGGGCCATGTTTTGTCATATGTATTTCCATTCTCTAAAAATAGCTACTGTGGATTATTTTGTATAGATAGAAACATTTTCTGTCTTGGATTTCCCTATTACTTTAGTTCTATAAAGGAACACTGTGGTCATTTATTTTGAAAAGCATCAAATACAACATCCATTTTAGGGAATACTGTTATTTCTATTATGTTGGCATGTCCCAACCATAAGCAATGTTTTTTTTTCCCAATTACTTATGTCTTCTTAAGTACTGTTTTGTACTTTCATTTATATTGGTCGTGTATATGATTTGGTATATTAATTCCCTGACATCTTATGACTACTTGTGAATAGGAATAATAAATAATAGGTTATTCTTTGACATTACATGGTGTCTTTACATTGCTTATATTATATATGTATATATTATGTATATGTGCATATTATATATACATTGCTTATATTATTTACATTGCTTACAGTTCATAAAATGTAGGGCCAGAAATAATAAATAATCCTTTGCCAATCCTTTCATTTTTGTTTTTACCTATGGCTTTTATCAGTGTGAGCAGAGCCTAGCAATAAGTTTTTTCTACCCGTACCCATACCAAGAGACACTTATGTTCTCTCTAACACTTTAGCCTTAGAACATTATCTGAGGGAAGGGGGCACTTGTGGTTAAATGATTTTTTTCCCAGGGCCACACAGGTAGTATGTGTGCCTTAAGCAGAAATCGTACCTAATTGTTCCCACCTACTGGACCGGAATTCTTTCCATTATGCCATGATTCACAATCAAAATTGGCATGAATCAAGAAAAGGAGCAAAAGAAGCAGAGTTAACTTAAAGAAAAGAGTCAAAATGTCTTAAGTAAATAGTGAATCTGACAACAACTTAATGGAACCATAAATATTTTGATCATAACAATGAGACAATACAGCAAAACTCCTAAGAAGAAGTTTCAGCATTGCTGCAATGCAAATTATACCTCTGAGAACATACCTTAATATACTATAAAAGCATACATTAATAAAAACATACATTAATACACTATAAGAAGAATAAATTTAGAGTGAAATCAAAATTACCTGAGGTAAAAAGCTAATGATTTCATAAGAAGTACAGAAGAAAAGTTTATAACGAGAGCAGAAATATCTTTAAAGCCTGATAATATAAAGATTAACAGTTATAAAATATCATTTTTCAAAGTTCAAAAAGTAGACTAATACAAATAATATAGTAATCTAATACAAAAAATAGAGAAAAATCAAACCTTCCAAATAAAAACCATATGGCAAAGAATTTTGAGGGGGAACTAAAATAAAATAAAGTGATGGCACAATTACACACTGCAAAAAGGCATCTAAAGGTGTTGTGAGTATCTACAAAAAATACATTTTCTAAATTATCAAAATATGAAAGAAATATCTTAAATATCTTTAAATACCTATCTCCAAAAGAGAATCCAATTAGGCTATTTATGAATTCTCAAAACATTTTCAGTATAGTTAGAATTACAAATGAGTTCTATGAAAATTTAAGTACTAATAGCTACATTGTGGAGGCTGACCCTGAGATGTAGCATAGGGTGTTATATGACTTGAAGGGAGGCAGAATAGAGATCTATAGGCTCTTTCCACCCACCTTCTCTAAAGGAGACTTTAATTCCTGCCTGGAAGGGAAGCAGTAAATTGGGTCCAGAAGCCTCAATTCTGTTCTCCTCAGGCAGGTGAGATTCTGGACTAGAGTTATATCTATTTGCTCCTTTAAGTATCATTAGTCTAAGGGATATGGTTTTCAGCTATTATCTCACTTCTGATTGCTGTTTTAGTAATTGGAAAAGCAGGATGTAGTGCTTGATTCCTTCTCCAACAAATACCAGTTCCACAAAGAATACAAATAGTAATTTACCAAGAAATCCACTTATCATTTTAATAGCAAAACAGAAATCAGAGAAAGTATACATATGACAACATATATCAAACAATACACATCAAAGAAGGTTTTACATTGGAAGAGAGGTAACTCAGCTCAACCAAAGAAATCCTAGATCTCACCCAAGAGGAAGTTCTCCAAAGTCTCTAGTGTAGCAAACTGGGTATAGAGACATGATGGAGGCTATCAACTCCTCTCATGTCAACTTCTTTCCAAGATCTTTTCCTTCATCAATCTAAAGTAGAATTGGCATCTTCATCTTCTTTCTTAGAGCTGGCAGCCAGAAGCACATAAAGCAACTGCAGTGCCCCCAACCTCAAATAAAACTGAAGAGTTTTCTGCCTTCGCACTCTTGGCAATTCTGCCCTGCCTTTCACCAGACATAGGACACTGATCTCTACCAATAAGGACAGAGTCTTGTACCAATAGGTTTTGAAACTCAGTTTTCATTCATGCTACATAAATGATGATCCATGACAATGTAAACTACGAAACCTCCTTTGAGACAAAGATGGCTCTGATACGTAATTGAGGAAGGGATAGTGAATGAGAACACTAGATCAGGATCTCTATGGAATAATGAAGCAAAAAACTTTAAATAAGGTATTTAGCAGAGAGACTACAAAAAGATAAAAAAAATTCAATATAGCTAATTTATATTTATACCAGAGATGAAGAAATGGTTTATCATATTGTGCCATCTTGATTGAGGTACTCAAAAAGAAAACAAGCACTCAAGGATCACAAGTCAAACATTTGATTAGTTACAGAACATAACAACAATGTTGCTTGCAGCTGCTCTGGGGGTGTAAGACCAATGACACCAGCACACAGGAGGGCTGCTAGCACAGATTCTTTGATCTACTTTTCTGAAGGAAAGCAACTTTAAAGGGGTCAACAATCTTACTTTAATCACATATCTATCTATCTATCTATCTATCTATAATTAGTTGAGGGGAAAAGTCAGCACTCTGAACTTCAGAGAAAATAAACAGAAATTACAAGGAGAAATTATATAAACAGAAGAATAAAGACCAACAGACAAGGCTTCTAACTGTCTGATCATAGTAATACATACATAGTTACCAGAGAGAGAAACACCAACACCTGGGTTTTTCAAAGTCGGGGCTCTTTAATGGCTACCCAGTGTCTCATCTGGCTACATAACACAAATGTTCTTCCCATGAGTGAGCCCCAAAGCAACAACCCTTGTGACCCAGGCTCATGTGACTCAGGCTCAAAGAAGGTCATGTAGGCCTATTACTGGATGGGAAAGATCTTCCCATTAAGCAACTCCCATTAAGCAAAAATACATTAACAATACACGGAATAGCAAACATATGATTCTCCAACCATTCAGTCCCATGGAAAGCACAGGCAATGCATATGAGGTGAGGGGCATGTCTTGGTTGAGAGCCCTCAACTCTGGGTCTCTGGCCTTATATCTGATTATTGTTGCTGGGAAGATTTACAGGGGTAGTCATTCAACATGTAGCCCAATTTCAATCCTTCATGCAGACCATGAGGTTTCATGACTAGAAAGGATTTTCATATCTTATATACCTGGAATAGATGAAGTATGCTAAACCAATAACAAGGAACACAGAAACTTTCTCCTACATAGATGAGTCAATTAGTGCCCAAACAGGGGTCTATGGGGTTTTCAGGAGGATTAGCACCTCTGGTGTAAGGGCTTGCTGAGCTCTTCTTCTCATGACTGAACATCCACCTTTGGTGTCCACCAACTTTGTGGCTCCAAGAACCTGTAGCATGCATAGAAGTCACACCCGGGTAAAACTGTCTCACCAGCTGTGGTAGGAAGGCCGAATTTATGATCTCAAAAAGGATCATATGTATATATCTGAATGGTTCGAAATCGTTGGGTATACAGAATTCTCCAAGCAGAAGGCATCAAAAAATTTATTCAGGGCCAAAAGCAACAAATTAACGAACCAACCTCCCCATTCCAGTATTGTGAACACAAGCCTCCAGGC
>JAQQSZ010009499.1:0-12759 GCA_028646595.1 Phalanger gymnotis
TAAATATGATTTATGCCATCTTATTTTTTTGTGGCCTCCTGGCTACTCTTGTAAGGCAGGCCTACTGGGCCTGGAGGCTTGTGTTCACAATACTAGAATGGGGAGGTTGGTTCGCTAATTTGTTGCTCTGGGCCCTGAATAAATTTTTGGATGCCTTCTGCTTGGAGAATTCTGTATACCCATCGATTTCGAACCATTCTGATATTTATATGATCCTTTTTGAGATCATAAATTCGGCCTTCCTACTACACATCTGTTTTGTAGGTGAGTTCATCCTATTCACATTAACAGTGATGATTGTTGTTTGTCAATCATTTCAGTCCTGTCAGACTCTTTTTGACTTAGGGAAATGAGGAGATTAGAATACTAAAGTGTCTGTAGAAATTGAGTAAGCCACACTGACTCCATCTTGTGACTAAATTCTGGATCAAGCTCAGTTCCCCTTCTGTTCAATTATGGGTCTAGCACAATTTCCATCTTGTGAAAAAATATACAATTATGGGAATTGTGAAAAAACTTTAGATAAATTGATATGCTTGGGACCTCAAACTTTTGATTCCTCAGTCACATTATCTTTCTTCTGCCACATGATCCCATTTGTGTTTTCTTGATAAAGACACTGGAGTGGTGTGCCATTTCCTTCTCCAGCTCATTTTACAGATGAAGAAACTAAAGCAAACAGGTTTAAGTGACTTGCCCAGACACAGCTAGTAAGTGGCTGAGGTCAGATCTGAGCCAATGAAGATGAATCTTCCAGACTCCAGGCCTGGCACTATGGATGCATTGTGCCACCAAGCTACATGATTATAATTACTGTGTACTTCCCATTCATCCTATTTTTTCCCATTTATCCTTCTCTCTATCTCCTTTCACTCTGTCCATCCGCAAAAGTGTTTTTACTTCTGTTTAACACATCCCTTAATCCACCCTCCCTTCTGTCATTCCTACCCTGCTCCTCCTACTGCCTTGAATGGTGACATAGACTTCTATACTTACCTGACTGTTTGGGTTATTCCCCCTTTGAACCAATTCTATGAGAGTAAGTTTCAAGCATTGCCTACAAATCCTGCCCCACCCCAATATTCTCCTACATCATAAAGCTCTTCCTTTCATGCCTCTTTTTTATGTGAGATAATTTACCCCATTGTCTCAACCTTCTCCCTTCTCCCAATGCTTTCTTCCTTCTCACTCCTTAATTTTAATTTTTTAGATATCATCTCATTATATTCAAGTCACACCATGACATCTATACATACTCCTTCTAACTACCCTAATAATGATAAAGTGCTTAGCAGTTAAAAGTATCATCTGTGTAGCAATGTACAAATTTTAACCTTTTTGAAATCCTTATGATTTCTTTTTCATGCTTACTTTTTTATGCTTCTCTTGAGTTTTGCATTTGAAAGTCAAAATTCTATCTAGCTCTGATCTTTTCATCAGAAAAACTTGAAAGTCATTTGTTTATTAAGTATCATTTTTTTTCCTTTGAAGGAGTATGCTCAGTTTTGCTATGTAAGTAATAATCAGTTGTAATTCTAGCTTCTTTGCCCTCCAGAACTCATATTTCCAGTCCTTTGATCCTTTAATGTAAAAACTGCTAAATTTTATGTTATCCTGACTGTGGCTTGACAATATCTGAATTATTGTTTTCTGGCTGCTTGCCATAGTTTCACCTTGACCTGGAAGCTCTGGAATTTGGCTATAATATTCATGAGAGTTTTCATTTTGGCATCTCTTTCAGGAGGTGATGTATTCTTTTCATTTATATTTTACTTTCTGTTTCTAGGATATCAGGGCAGTTTTCCTTGATAACTTCTTGAAATATGTCAAGATTTTTTTTTCATGGCCTTCAGGCAGTCAAATAATTTTAAAATTACCTCTCCTTGATCTACTTTCTGGGTCAGCTATTTTTCCAGTGACATATTTCACATATTCTTCTGTTTTATTTTGCCATCTTTTTTTATTTTGTTTTATTGTTTCTTGCTGTCTCACAGAGTCATTAACTTCCACTTGCCCAGTTCTAATTTATAAGAAATTATTTTCTTCAGTGAGCTTTTGTACTCTGTTTTGCATTTGGCCAATTCTACCTTTTAAGGAGTTCTTTCCTTTTGTGGATTTTTGTGCCTCTTTTACCAGGCTGGTGACTCTCTCTTTATGATTTCTTTGGATCGCTCATTTATTTTCCTAATTTTTCCTCTACCTTTCTGATTTGGTTTTTAAAAAATCCCTTTTGGGCTTACGATCAATTCAACATTTTTCTTTGACACTTTCCATGTTGCTATACTGTTTTCTTCTGGATTTGTAGCTTGATGTTCCCTATCACCATAGTAACTTTCTATGGTCAGTTTCTTTTTTGTTGTTGTTTGCTCATTTTTCCAGGGTATTTCTTCACTTTAATTTTGTGTTAAACTGGAACTCTGATTGGACTTGGATACTATCCCAAGTTTTAGGTTTTTCGTGGTCTTGTTTTCAGAGCTAGTTCTGGGGATCTATAAGTTTTTAGTTCTTTCAAGGTGGTATGATCTAAGGAGAGGTATGGTCAATGCTCTAGTGGCCTGCACTCTGGTCTGTGAGTGATCCACAAGCATTATTTTTTTGCCCTGAAATTGGTGCCAGGGTCTCCATTCCCCATAGCTAGAAATGCTGTTGTCTTAGTGGTCGTCACCTTGTGACTGTGATCTGGAACCCTGTATTGGCAATGTAATGGTGTCAGCAAATGGTCCCCTGTAATCTCCTCCTGACCAGCTGTCAGATCCCGTTATAATCTGTGGGCTGAGAGCTCTGAAAGCCACAGCTACTGCTGTGCATACCCTCAAGGCCTGCTATTGACATGCCTGGTTCAGCTCGTATGGCACTGTGCTTCACTCTTATTCTAGTGAAACAGACATTTCATAATAACCTTCTAAGTTGTTTTGGGCTGGAAAATTGTTTCGTTCTGACCTTTGGTTGGCACTCTAGAATTTGTTTTGAGGCATTATTTTAAAGTTGTTTGTAGGGGAATTTGGGAGAGCTCAGGCAAGTCCCTGCCTTTACTCCATTGTCTAGGCTCCATCTCTCCTGACTTCCAGTTTCAAGAGAGAAGACACGTGGTTCCAGACTCTCTTCAAGTCCCTTAAGGGAGAGGAAGATTCTGGGAGGAAGGTGACATGAAGAGAAACTAGTAACATTGGTCATATCCTGATCCCTACCTTAGTACAATAGAGACTTCAGGAAATTTTTCCTAGGGTAAAAATTAAAACTGCCCATTTTTCTCTCAGTTGAGCTAAGTTATCTCACCCAAATGTGAGAGCTCATTTACTGTGTGTTTTATGGTATACATTCTCCTATATACTTGCTCTGGTTTCTATTTTGCTACCATCTTGAATAAATGGGTTTTTTGCTATTTGCTATGTGTATTCATTGTGGATCCTGCAATGACCAGGGAGTTAAACCTTGTATATATTGCTTGAGGCCTTTTTCCATTAAAGGATATAGATCCAGAGAGCACCTTGAATCTAAAATTTATTTCTCCTAGACTAACAATATTTAGGGGAGAAGATTTAGTTCTATCCTTGTATCCCCTCTCTAAGGAGACCAGTTACTAGTCTCTGCCCCAACCTTCTGCTTCCCTCTCTAGAAAGAATCAATCTCTCTAAAAAAAAAAAAGGGGGGGGGTAGAGGGGCACTATGTATGTGTGTGTACATGTGTGTATATATTGTTATATGTGTTTGATATTACATGTAAGATTAATATTTATATTACATATGTATCCATGTAAACAAGCATAGCTTATATGGGCAAAATACACACACATATGTATGTATCTTGTATATATTTTTAAATTTTATTTAGAAAAGCTTATTTCAAGCTTATGTTATATTCGCTTTAGATAGATATTTAGAAACATACTCTAAAAAAAATACCTCACTCATAGTATCCCTGTTACATAAGGAAATTATTATTTCATATAATAAAAAATGCATTTCACTATACACATTAATGCAATTTATTCTTTAGTATCACCTTTCCATGGCTAAATTAGGTGCTTGATGAAGATCTTACTCTATTTCTATGTGATTAGTGATGCATTTATTTTTTGTATCAGATTTTTATACTAAGGAAATAAACTCATTTAGCAAGGGAAGAAACTAAATACAAGCACACATACATACCCCATATCCCTCTCCTAATTATATGCATCTACATTTTACTGAGTGAGAGTTCTTTGGCAAAATATTTTTTGATTTACTATTCCAATGACCATCTGCAAGATCAATAAAAAGTCACATTTCAAAAACATATTCCCTTATTCAGAAAGTTTTGTTTTCTTTTTGGCAATGGTTTGCTTCTGCTGGAAATGACTAAAAATGATTATGACACTTGGGCTGAAAGTGTTTTAACAGATTGAATGATTCGGAGGGTTTTAAATTTTGAAATATAATTGAAGCCATGGCTGGTGTGATATCAGCTGGAGCACAGTGCTGCTAGCCTCAGGCTTTAGTTTCTATACTTAGAAGTCAAAACCAGCAAGTTCCTGGGCTTCAAGCCCTAGCAATCCCCCACAGGTTTTCTTTGTTCCTGTGTGAGACAGATTTCACATTATGGGTGTCCTTTAAGAGTTGAATGAAATAGAAGAGATCTTTACCTTTTTGTTTGCAAGGGAAGACATTTCTAAGGTGCTGCTAAGATGATTTCAAATGGATGATTGTAGGAAGAGATATATTCAGCCTGATTTCCCCCGTGCATACTTTTCTGAATGATACTTGTCGCAAAATGATGGTGAAATCAAGATGGAATCCTCATTTTTTGTCAGAAGCTTAAATACCAAACTTAGCAATTAAACATCATTTTAATACCTCTTCCCCTTGAGTGTTAAGAACTTCATAAAAAAGAGAGGCTTATTGATTTGGGGGATATGGTATTTTGCTTCAAAGAGATGAGGTCAAGTTATTTTTTATTACTTTTAATGAATGGTGGATTTAAGATCTATTTTATTAAATATCAAAATTAATCTTTCAAAATTTAAAATAAGCTTATTATCTGCCTAATCTTACCTGAAAACAAAACCTAAAATAACTCATATTTTAGAAGTTTGTTGTTTATATCCAGCTACTGAGGGTTTGTTGTTGTTGTTGAGTCATTTTTCAGTCATGAAACTCTATCAAGAAAACACCAAATGGGGTCATGAAAAGATCCTGGAGAGGTTTGCCATTTCCTCCTCCAGCTCATTATACAGATAAGTCAATTGAGGTAAACAGGATCAAATGACTGGGCCAGGGTCACATAGCTAGTAAGTGTCTGAGGCCAGATTTGAATTCAGGAAGATGAGTGTTCCTTACTCCAGGTCTGGTGCTCTATCCACTGTGCCACCTACCTGCCCCATCTACTTATTTAAAGAATGCAGTTCTATTGTAGAGAGAAATATAAGTACTTTAACAGAACAATAAAATATATTAGTTGAAGATACAAAAATTATCTTTCTCTTCCTATTTGACAAAACTATCAGCCTGTTTCCTATTTAAAATGGTTATAAAATCCATTTGGTCAGTGTCCCAATTATTTAATCCATCTATCTCTCTACTTGCTTAATGTCATTTTCATTACTTGTTTCTCATTTCTCCACTGCTTTCTCATGTAGGGACATGCCAGCTCATACTAGCTCATGAGCACTGATTATTAAATTTTCAGTGTAAGGATTTACATTTCAGAAATCCATAAAACTACAATTTAGAGTTTGGTTTATAGCTTTGTTAACTGTCAAGACTTAAGTGATGAGGAAAATTTTCATGATGCAAATTAATCACAAAAATGTGTTGAGCATATATCTCCCCCCACCTGTCCAGCACCCCAGAGAGCTGATTGTTAAACATTTGTCAGCATATCCCTGGTCTCACTTCAATTCCACATAATGCTATAGCTGCAACATTGATTCTCAAAATCTCTAGAAGTGGGACACAAACTCTGTGAGTTTCCATCAAATGTGAAAGGCTTTAAGCACTGATCAAGCAAAAGGACACATGTCTATCACATGAGGTTAAGCCAAACTAAGTTCAGAGAGGTTCATCATCAGGTTGATCCCATCTTTGTGGAAATTTTTAGCAACACATATTCATAACAATTATAACCTAACACACAGAAGGGCAATGATCTGCATCAGTGGAAGGAGTACTTAAGCAAACTAAAAATAACAATAATAAAAAAAACCAAATAAACCAGATCATAGAGTATAATTGTTATACGCCAAAATTATGTTAGGTGATGTTCTCGTGACTATAAAGTAAACATGAAAACCATTGAGCCATAAAGTACCTATTTTCTTAGAACTTAAAACAAGGTTAGGCCTAGAGTTGTCCTCTTGACTCAATCTTCTGTAATTTCACACCTGTGGTATCCAGAATGTCCTTCACTTTCTAGGTCTTCCAACAGATCTACTCCCAAAGTGGGGCAGGGAAGTTGCTAGTACTATAGTAGCTGCAGAATAGCCAAAGAAAATATATAGGCCCTATTAAAGCTAAGAATCCAGAAATATTATTCTCTTGTACCTGAATGTAACTTGGGTAGAAAGGGTAGCATTGGTTCTACCTTCCGGTGACTTACATTTTAATATAGATAAAAGGAAAAGAAATTTATATAAAAGAAAAGCAATTTATAGAAATATAGCAAGGTATGACAGAGGTATAAAAACATTTTTGGCTGTGGTTATTTTTTTTTAATCCATGCAGAAGCATAATATGAAGTATATGTTAAAACATATACTCTCTCTCTCTCCCCAATGCCAGAAGTATACAAAGCTCCCTTAGGTTCCTTAGCAACAGGACTGTAATGACATTTAAGAATTTGAACATTGTATCTAGATTTCCAGTCTTAAATACATCTGGGTCAAATAGATTAAGTCTAGTTTTACAGATAATTCTTATGCCTCACTTCCATTTTTTTATAAAACATAACAAAGACAGATACACACACCTCTCATTCACTGAGAGAATTTGAAACAAAAGGATATTTTTAATAATAATTCAAAGGACAACAAAATAAGTCATAATAAACATGTAAGAGGTCCATAAGGACCACCACTGCTTTTGTTCTGTCCCCCAGTTTGGAAGTGCAGCTACAACAGCCAGGCCCAATCCCACTACTGCTGGGCACAGGGTGTTTGATTTCCTCTGTTTCTGAAATGGACTAGTTTACCCATCCTTAAACAGTCTAGTGTCCATTCCTCAGGATTCACTATAATGGTGTTAAACTTAGTATGGACTTAGATCAGCACACTATAGGTCAGAACTCTTGAGCTCAAGTGATCCACCAGCCTCAGCCTCCCCAGTAACAAGAATTTGCTATAAAATATATGAAATCACCACAGATTCTTGAAACCATATTAGATAGAGATTTTAAATGACCTTCTGTGGTGTTACTATCAGTTTATAATAGCACAAACTCAATATTCAAGATAGGCTTTTTACTTGATTAGGCTTCACTGCCTACAGACGGATGTTAGTACTTTGACCATGACCTAAACAAGATTCTAAACAAGCAAACATTTCCTGTGTTGTTAGTAGAGGAAGATAGTCATATGGGGATGTTAGGTACCGGGAAAACAGAATTCTACAGAAAAATATCAAGATGAAGAGAACAAGGCAGTAATACAGGCCATGCCAATTGCTAGAGGTTAGAAAAGGCAATAAATCAGGAATTAAGACAGTTAAGATGAGGTCTAAGGAGCACAGAGATACTAAAGCAAAGACCAAACATGACAGCATCAATCCATTATGTCAAGCAGCAATTCAAAGGACAGAAATGCTGTAGCAATTTAGTCAGCCAGGACCAGACAAGCAAATTAATACAAATTTAAGACAAAGCTGAAATCAAGGCAAATCTCTATCTTAGCAATGGGTTTAATACATTATCGAAAGCAGATAAATGATTATATCTATTTGGAAAGCGTATGTAGAGAATAATAGTTGAAGGAAGATCCTGGCAAATATCATCATGCTTTTTAACTCATTTTCTTTTATTTCTTTTCTCACAAATTTAAAAGTATTTATTTGGTATAGATCTTGGATTTTTTTTTTGATTTTGAGAATTCCTATTAAGGAAAGTCTTTGAAATGTTTAATATTAGAGAGCTGTTGGGGACATTGAATCTATTATGTGTTAGAGGCAGGCCTTGACCATGACTGTCTTGACTCAGAGGTCAGACTTCTGTCTGCTTTGTCATGATGCCCCTCAAAAACTATCAAAGTAGATAAACATGATGCAACAACTACATGTTAGGGTAAAGTAAAGATACTCCCACAAAATTTTGGCTTTTTAAAAAGCCAAAGGTGGTGCTGATATGGGGAGGGATACAGAAATGGGTAGATTATGAAGGCCAGAGAAGAGCCAAGCCAGAGTTAAGACTTTTTCAACAAGAAAAATAAAAACAGAAAGGCAGAAGATAGAAATGATGAATAAGGGAAGAATCTCTGTTCATATTGGCGTTACCTTGAGGCACACTGTATGCTCTCCATCCCCCCCAGCCACCTTGGTTTTTCTTTATTTTTTTTTTCTCTTTTGTTTTTTGGGTTGGTTTTTTTTTTTGGTTTTGTTTCTTCTTTTTCATGATTCATTCCATTGGTCACAATTCTTCTTTATAACTTGACTATTTTGTAAATAAGTTCAATTCGAAGTTATATGTAGAAGATATATTGGACTCCATGCCATCTTGGGGAGGAGGAGGGAGGGAGAGGGGGAAGAAAATCTGGAACTCAAAATTATGTGGAACTGAGTGTTTTAAACTAAAAATAAAAAAATCTTAACTATAAAAAAAGAAGTGAAGGGCATCTTATTCCATGGACTTGAAACTAGGCAGAGCAACTGATGCGAAGTGAAGGATCAGAAATCCTTGCCAGAAATAGAATGGTGAATAAGGAGAAACAATAGTAGTAGGGGTTAGGGGGAGGAAGGAAGGGAGGATGTCCCATTTCCTGAGTCCCCTAACTGAACATTAGCCATTTAGTAAATTTAATCATGATTTAAAAAGCCTTCCAACCGGATCAGGTAACAAAAATATTTTGATAACTATTTAATTACTGGATTTCAATGTAATTGGTTTACTTCCTTATCTTATATATGTTATTTTATATACTTTAAAATATTATTCTAAGAAGGGGTCTAAAACTTTAATAGACAGACAAAAGAGTAAGCGACACAAACAGAAAAGGTTGAGAATTCTGTTCTAGTGGTCATTACTAATTCCTCCAGTTGTTACTGCACCACCTCCACCCCCAGGTCCCCGTCACTGTATTTATTTTTTGCATATATCCTGATTATATTTGTTTATGGACTTGCTATATCTGCCTAGTAGAATGGAAGACTCTTTGAAGGCAAAGCCTACTTGCTGTTTGATTAATAGTGGGTGGGTGTTTGTGGGATCAACCCTGACCCTGCCAGCAGTACCCTCTAGTGGTATAAAATAAAAACATAAAAGTATTTTAAAACTTAGAAATCCAATTACAGAAACATATAGCATCGAGTAGCAAAAGTTGGAACTTGATATTCATGGGCTGAAATGCACAAACCTGAATCTAGGGGTCTTAATGTACTAAATTTGGTCATATTTCACAGATCAAAATCTTTGAGCCTATAAGCATATATTGGAAGTATACTTCATTGAAATAGTGTAGTATAAATGACAGAGTAGGAGATTTGGAATCAAGAAGACCTGTATTTGAATCTTGCCTCACACAATTACGAGCTATATGATCTTAGGCAAGTCATTTAACTCTTCTGGGCCTCAGTTTCCTCATCTATAAAATAGTTTTGACTTGATAACCTCTAAAGTCTATTCCAACTCCAAGTCTATGATCTTTTTCCCTAGATCAACTTTCTTAACAGTTTTAATAACTTTCTATCCAAAGCACAACTCTCTTGAGGTTATATATGCACACATACATATATGCACATACATAAATATATACATACATTTATATGTGTGTATGTAAACACACACATGTGCACATTTAACCTTGGATGGTACTGTGCATTGAGTGATCTTTTATTAGTTCATTTCATAAAATCTAATTTTAAAAGTGTTATAATAATGAATGTAAGGGAAAGATTACAAATATGGAGGAGGGGAAAAGGAAGATGAGACATATAGTTGTTGTAGTCTAAATGGAATGAAGACAGAAAGCTTTATACCCATAAGTCCTTTATGTATAATGACCTTGGATGGATAGATTTAACTGGTAGATATGACAGGAGAGAGGGCACTGCAAGCACAGGTATGAGCAAAGTGAGGGGAAAAGGTCGTAGATATAGTGCTGAAAGGTGACTCACAGATCATCTAGTCCAACTCCTTTTTCCACTTTACAGACGAGGAACCTGAAACCTAGAAAAGTTAAATTATTTGCCCAAGGAAAATCGGAGAATACTAACACAAAGCTTGTTTGTCCAGGTGTCTGAAGCACAGGGTACACCATAAGTAGAATCAGATAAAAACAGAAAGGTAGTATAAGTTGAGCCTAAAGTCTAGAGGGCTCTATAAAGTATTCTGACTTTATTTAGTAGTAAGAGAACCGCTGTTTGTTGTTTTTGTTTGTTTCTCATTTGGTTGGTTGATTTTTTGAAATGACATGATTCGAAATTTGCATAAGAATGGCAACCTAGCAATTGTACAAGGGATGATTTAGAGTGGACAGAAAATAGTGGCAGAAACAGATTAGGAAACCAGTACAATATACTAGGAGGACCCGGCATGAAGATCAAGAGATATCGTGGATATAAGCAGAACTTGGCGACTCACTGGATGTGATAAATAAGAGATGTAAAAATGTCAGTGATCACTCAGTCTATTGTTTACTGCCTAGATGACCTGGAATTTAGTGACACCAAAATTGTTTAATGACAATTTCTCCATTATATTTACCACATATGTAAAAGGAATAGGGGAATTGGGATGGGAAGCCAATAGTATGGGAAATATGGTGATTTAATTTTGGAAATGCTGACATTGAGGTATTGTTGTGGAAATGCCATTATTATCTATCTTAATTTTAAACAAATAATTGCTTACAATATTTTTTGTAGCTCATTACTTATCATAGGATCATTGATCCTATGAAACTGGAATGAATCTTAGGCATCATCCAAGCCAATCCTCTCATTTTATAGATGAGGAAACTGATGTCTAGAGAGGTGATAACTTGCTCAGATTCTAGCACTTGGCATAATTCCTAGTACATAGCAGTCATTTATTGTTTATAATGTTTTATAATACTGTTTTATTGAATTGAGGTCATATATACAGGAAATATGTAAGAAAGCCTTTGGTCCCAGTTCTGCTGACTAAATCAAGCATTCTTTCCACTTTACCACCTGTTTATTATCTCAACCCACAAAGGTATATTCTTCTTAGGATACTATATTTCACTGCATAATCATCACCACAGTATAATTGTGGCCCCCTGTTTTTTCAGTCCCAAATTTGGTTTATAACCTTTCATCATATAATCATTGCATGGTATAATTCTGTTCATTATGTCACTTAAAAGGTAAACAGAGCAGCAATGTATTGACCAGTGGCATATGGATACACATTTATCTCTCATGCATTATGAGCCACGATCCTAGAATTC
Source organism: Phalanger gymnotis (assembly GCA_028646595.1). Classification (NCBI taxonomy): domain Eukaryota; kingdom Metazoa; phylum Chordata; class Mammalia; order Diprotodontia; family Phalangeridae; genus Phalanger; species Phalanger gymnotis. The sequence continues at coordinate 11,595 of JAQQSZ010009499.1, forward strand.
TCAGCGCACAGCATTGTCAGTATTTTTCCAAAAGCCAAATTGCATGGAGTTTTTTTTAGAGTGCTGCAGTACTGATGGTATTGTCACTCAACCCAATGAAAAGCTGAAGGTGCAAGGCAAAGCTGCCATGAGGAAGTCACATGATATTCTAATCTTATACCAAAGATGGTTCAGTAATAAATGATTTTTAAGCAATCCTGGCACATTTTTTTAAAAAGAGCTTCACATAATGGTTGCACTCTGCTTTTTTGCAAAAAAATTTGGCATAAAATCTATGCTGACTATGTAGTCAAAGATAGTATTTTGAAAAGTTCTGTTGCTTCAATAATCTGTAGAAGTTGGCTGCCAATGGACCTTCAGAAATGTTTTACTCATCTATAAAGAGCTTCTTTCCAACAATGTCACAAGTGCCTATTTCCCTTGCTTGGTCAATGAGGTAATTGAAGAACTTGTCATTCTTTCTTGTTCCTCTACTTTCTTCTTTTTTTCCTCCACTGCAAGTGACAGAACACAGAATTCATGGCAATGTAGGTCTCTATCTATACCAGCAATGTGAAATACTGACTGTCATGTTTGACTGTCATTTAGAAAGGAGTAATTACTTCCTCTCCAAAAAAAAAAAGTAGCAAATTCTACTTTCTAAAAAAGATTATAGGGGCTTCATATTTTGTTTACAGATTTTATATACAATTATTCCCTTAGCAAAGACCTTTTCCAACATTCTATGATTTATAATATAGCTTTAACATTTTTAGTTTATACTAAAAACTATCTTCTAAAAGGAAGAGAATTTTTGGTAACTATTTTATTTGTAATTTGTGGAATAAAACGAGGATTTACATAACATAGTACAATAAATTTTAAAAAATGTACATCAAACTGCAAATCTACTACACACAACTGCTATTCCTTTCAAATATGCAACAAAATTATCATGGAAATTTCTTTTTTTTTCTTCTCTCCTCTCATCCCCCAAGATGGCTACCAATAGACATAAATACGCATTTATATATAAAACTATTCTATACATACTTCTTTTTATCAGTCCTTTCTCTAGATAATGTAGTAGGAAGGCCGAATTTATAATCTCAAATATAATCATGTATATGTTTGAATGGTCTGAAATCACAAGGTATGAGAGATTCTCTAAGGAGAAAACAACAAG
>JAQQSZ010009500.1:0-12759 GCA_028646595.1 Phalanger gymnotis
TGAGTGAGCGGAACAGAGCCAGAAGAACATTATACACAACCACAGATATATTGATTCTGTGATGACTAACCCTGACAGACTTTGCTCTTCTCAGCAACACAATATGCAGAGACAGCTCCAAAGGACTCATGATGGAGAGGGCTATCTACATCCAGAGAAAGAACTATGAAGTATGAATGCAAATCAAGGCACACTTCATACTTGCCTTTTTCCCCCCCACTTTTTTTTCTCTTTTTTGTATTTGTTGTTGGGTTGTGTTTTTTGTTTTGTTTTGTTTTGGTTTGGTTTTTGCTTCTGTTTCTTCTTTCTCATGAGTCATTCCATTAGTCATGGTTCTTCTCCACAACTTGACTAGTGTGTAAATTAATTCAGTGCCAAGTTATACACGGAAGTTATGTGGAATTCCAGGCCTTCTTGGGGAGGGAGGAGGGGGAGGGAAGGAAGAAAAACTGGAACTCAAAATTATGTAGAACTGTTTGTTGCAAACTAAAAAAAAAAAAAGTCCTGCTGTGATCCCTTATTTGTGGAGAGGACATTGGGTTCTCAGAAGCCAGGCCATTTAAGAACAATCTCTGACAAATTGTGCCAAGCTGAAAAGGCTTCAGGTAATCAGTTATCAATTAGCATTTATTACTAGAAGGACAAGGTATGTACATTTATGCAAAAAAAAAAATTGAAATTTGAAAACTCTTAAGTACTCTTACTCCATATTTGATCACTTTTTCTCTATCTTTGTTACCAACACTCATTTTTAATTAAAAAAAAGAAAGAAAACATTTAGTTCTACCCATAAGGACCAAAATCATCAAATGACCCCTGTACCTAATACCAGAAGGACCACTTTGTGCTGAGGACCGTTCTAGGCACAGTTAAATAATCCCTTCCCTCCAGGAGCTCACATCCAGCTGAGGATGGAGGAATTGTGTTCCTCATCAGTGAAGAGAGTGCCCACACCAAAGAAGACACAAGTTCATCCCCCTCCTGGGACATCTCCTCTGTCCCTTCAGCCCTAAGATTCCAAGGTGCTAAAAGGCCGGAGTCTGCATTTATTCTTGCCGTGCTCATCATGCCCTGCACCACATGCACGGATTTTCCTTCAGCCCCCAGAGCAGTGATTAATAATACTGTAACTGCATGCTATGATAATCTGGAGCCTTCAAGGCCAGAATTTTAGCCTTTGACACCCAAGGCACACAGAACTGATCAAGTGGAGAGAACAGAGCTAGGTTATTAGGCATTAGTAAGAGCAGGAGGTGCCCTGCAAGAAACCTACTGGTGATCAGAACCATGATCTTTGGTTTTGGTTTTGGTGTGAGGTTTCAGATTTGTATTATTCTGTACTTAAAAAAAAACAAATAAATTTGACATTTCCATGTACAAAGTAGTGTGGAATAAGAGGATTATACAGGAAACTGTGAGTCTCTATTATAGCTTACTTTTCTTTTTAAGTATATAATAAATTCAGCATGTAACTTGCAAAGCTACACTCCTTGTCTCTTTCTGCCCTTCCTTATGTTATCTTCTTTGTATTTCATTTTTTAAAATTTTATTTTATTTTAACTAACAAAGATCCACCTTCCCTCCTGCCTACTTCCTCCCCCTCAGTTGAAAAAAGAAGAAAAACAAAACTCTTTTAAAAATTACACATAGTCAAGCAAAACAAATCCCCACATCAGCCAGGTCCAAAATACTCTATGTCTCAACCTGTATCCTGAAACCATCACCTTTCTTTCATGAGTTGGGTACCATGTTTCTTCTGTGAATTAAAGGGAAAAAAAGTTTCAATGCCCCTCTTCTTTCTTTTCCTTTTTTTTCAACTCTTTTGCTCTCTCCCACTTTCCCCCCAAAAGAAATAAAACATTGTAATAAATATGCATAGTCAAAACAAATCTCCATGATGGCTGTGTTCAAAAAGGTATGCTTCATTCTATACTTTGAGTTCATGATGCCTCTGTCAGGAAATGGATGGCATGATTCCTTAACATATGGCCTTTGTTTCTGAAAGAATATGAGCCCCAATGGCTTTAAGGCACATTAATTAGCAAAAGAAGAAATTTATTGATTTTTTTAACATTTATAGATTTTTTTTTGATTTCTCCATTATGCCTCTGCATCAGAAACCTTTCCCCCCCCCCATCTCCTGCTTGTTAGCTTCCTTTTATGTGTTGTCTACCTCCATTAGATTATAAGCCCCTTGAAGGCAAGAACCAGCTTTCTTTTTTTGAATTTGTATCCCCAGCACTTAGCACAGTGCCTGGCAGCACATAGTGAATATTTAATAATGTTTATTGACCGACTTTTTTTAAATTAAAAAAAATACAGGGAAATCTAAAACCTACATTTGGCACAGTAAAAGTAATATTAATTACTGTCATTTATGTGAATTGTTTACCACTTAATGCCTAATTCTCATATAGCACAATAATGTATGTGTCCTTAGATTAACTGTGATATAAGTTTTACTTGAATATAATAGTAACTTCTTGCGTGTGCTTAGTCACCAGTTTCTTCATAGAATCATAGAAATGAAGAGTTGTAACGACCCTCAGAGTTTAGACCCTCAGATGGGAAACCTGCAGCCTCAACACCAACACCACATGTGGCCCTCTAGGTCCTCAAGAGCAGCCCTTTGACTAAATCCAAACTTCACAGAACAAATCCCTTTAATAAAAAGGATTTGTTCTTTAAAACTTGGGCTCAATCAAAAGGCCACACCCAAGGACCTAGAAGGCCACATGTGGCCTGGAGGCCGAGGCTGCAAGTTCCCCACCCCTGATTTAGATCATCCAGCCCTCACTAAAGCACAAAGTCCATTCTAAAAAAATCCTTAAAACAAGCGCTTATCAATCCTCCACTTAGAAACCACTATCTTCATCAAACTCGTTGTCCTAGCAATTTCCATTGCTAGATATCTCTAGCTACTGGAAAATTGTTTGTTTAATTTCCTTATTGAGATGAAATCTACTTCCATATACCTTGTACTTGTTAGTCCTAATTTTGTCTTCTGGTCCCAGAATCCCTCTTCCATATGAAATCCTGTCCAGAGACAGCCATCCTTCTCCCTAAGCCTTCTCTTCTGCAGGCTAACCATGTCCATCTCCACCAAGTCCTCATTATCCTGATTCACTTCCCCGCCCTGGGAGCTGGCCACTGGCCATTCTGAAACTGAATTCAGGACTCGAGAGGTGATCAGACGAGGGCAGACCATGGCAGGACTGTTACTTCCCTTGTTTTGGATACTCTGTTTCTGTTAACAAGTTGTCATTACCTTTTTTGGCTTCCACATCAGGCTGCTGACTCACCACTGGGGTTTTAACAGACTGCAAGCTCAGTACTCACTGCTTATGTTGCCCAGGGCAACAGTTTGTTGCTCATGTACATATAAAGTATGTCTGGGCACAACTTGATAAAATTAAAGGACACATTTCCAAAAATTTGGTTTTCCTTAAATTTCATGGGATTATTAATCTAAATCCAAAGTGGACCTTGGAGGCTTATCCAAGCCTGTCATTCAACAGATGAGGAAACTGAGGTCCAAGGAGGTTACATGACTGGACAGATAGGCGGCTGTAAATGTGAGAGGCAGGATCTGAACCCAGCTCCTCTAACTGCAGAGTGATTGCTCTTTCAACCATATTAGAATTCCAACTGGAAAGAATACTCTGCTCTTTTGAGAGCCAACAAACCACATCTGTTTGATATACTTTTTGTAGTGATTACACCAAAAGCATATTTTGAATGTGAGATATCAATAGCAATGTCAGTAGTGATACTGCTTTACTAGTTGGGATATTTCTCTTTACATAGATATGGTGAATTCTTCCAGCATATTTAGACCCGGTTCACACTTAAACTCCATTATCCTTTGCTTCTTCTAATGGTGTATTTTTTTAAAAAAAAAATTCCAATTACATGTAAAAATAATTTTTATTTATTTTTTAAGATTTTGAGTTCTAAATTCTCTCCCTCCTTCCCCTCTCCCCTCCTTGAGAAGGTAAGCAATTTGATATAGATTATACATGTGCAGTCATGCAAAAACATACTTCCATATTAGCCATGTTGCAAAAGAAACCGCAGACCAAAAAACAAGAAAAATAAAGTAAAAAAAAAAAAGCATGCTTTGATCTCCATTCAGATTCTATCAGTTCTTATGCTAGAGGTGGATAGCATTTTTCATCCTAAGGCCTTATGAATCGTCTCAGATCATTGTATTGCTGAGAATAGTGTCTAATAGTATTAATAATGATCTTTCTGTTTCTCTTTTTGAAGCTGTTATTAACATAGCTGTCTGGGGATTAGTTTTGTCATGAAAAAGTAATAATTTTAACAGCTAAAGCAACATTCAGTTTAACTGGCTGGAAAAGTGTGATGCTCATGAAGGTCTCTTATTTTCAGTAAAGATGACAGCTCAAGGGTGTGTATATACATGGCCTTAACAGTGGCACCATCAGCCAACGGTCCCCTCTCAGAAGCAACAAGCATGCGTTGCAGCTACAGTGGATGAGCTTGTCTTTGTCAGCTACTATTTGTCAGGACACCTGTGAGTACAGAAGTAGGATTATTTCCCTTTAATTTCCTGGACCATTCAATGTTAACCTTTGAGGGAAAACAAAGACTGTAAAACAAGCCAGATACAATGTATAAGGCTCTAACTGCGCTGTCTCTGTATTTAATTAACAGTTGTTATTGTTCGAATATTTGGAATGCAGAATGTGCTAGCGTAACATGTGAAGGGAGCAGAGGGGAAACATTTCCAGGCCAAGGAGCTGTTACCCTTCCAGTTATTTGCATATTTTAACAAGTGCTTTTGACACGTACCCACACACGATGATAACAACGTTTGGTTTCCCTTGAAAACTTGTTTGTGATTGTACCATTTTTAACATTCTCTTGATTCCAGGTTATCATATTCTCTATTCCCAAAGTCCTAAATCCAGATGTTCCAAAAATTGTTCTTCAGTTTCTGTGTTCATATTTGAGTAGAAAGTGTAAAAATATATAATTCCATTCCATTCCTCAAGATTTATAAAGCATTTACTGTGTGCAGGGCATTGGGCTGGAGTCTAGATATATGTAGATGAGAAAGCATGCCAGAGTTGTTCTCAAAGAGCTTATATTCAAATGGGAGGGGAACTGGGGAGTGAGGGGAGAAGGGGAGGAGGCATGGAATATGATGTTTACAGACAAATATGATCAAAGCTATAGTGTGATCGTGGTAAAGGAAAGATCCCAAACACTGTGAAAACTTGGGAAGAAAAAGAACACTTAGAGCCGCAGAATCTTCATGGAAAAAGGGGCAGTGACGCCGGGCTTGGGAAGGAACAAAGATTTCATGTGGCAGAGTTGTGGAACCAGGGCATTCCAGGTGGGGGGTGGCAGGGAGCAGGGATGGGGATGAGGGGAGGAGTAGCCTGCCCAGAGGCCTAAAGCTAGACAGAAGCACGTAGCAGGAGATCAGCAAACAGCTGAAACAGAGTCTTTGGAAAGAAATCCTGCAAAATATGAACACTCTGAATAGAGTGAAAAGATACCGTAAAAGAGTTGTTCAGTCACATCATACTGTTCCGCACAATCGTTCAGAAGATACTATTGGCTTCACCATAGATCACCAGCACAGAGCCCAAACCAGAGAGAGCGGAAGGTCTGTGAGCTAGCATCAGGGCTAAGGAAAGAGACCCAGGAATAAAGACAGAAAATCAAGAGCAGGAGATCAAATGCAATTATAGCGAGAACCTGAGCAGTGACGGGGCAGGGGGGAGTAGAACCAGGGGACGGGACAAGGGCAGAAGCCAGGAGTTGAATGCTCTATATTCCAATGGATTTCTGATCTCAGTGATGTGAACATTCTCTCTTAACACAACCCTCTGAGTGATGCTCAAGTCGAACCCTTTCATTTTACATTTTAAGTGACTTGCTCAAGTGCGCACAGCTCAGTATCTCAGTCAGGAGCAGAACTCAGTCTTCAAAATAAGAGTCTAGAACTCTATTCATTATGCCATCTAACTGCCTCTCAATTTTCATTACTTCCTTTTGAGTAGAGGCCTTGGGTTTGATCAGCCCTGATCAGTTTGATCAAGAGGTAGATTTAGCTAATTGAAGAGTTGACATCAGCCTTATACAGTCAGGAGAGAAGAGCTTGGGAAAGTCTCAACCAGATAATATAATGGAATATATAGGTTTTCCTACATACAGAGCGAGTCAGTATGAATTTATTTATTTAATATATGTAAGTACATAACATATACAATGTTTATTTATACACACACATACACATATACACACAGATATGTATATACTGACTATCTGCTATGTATATATAGGACCCCATAGTAATTTATTTGAAGCACCATGAAATGAGAAGCATGGCTTGTCAAAATCCTTTATCTCCTAATTTTATCAATCAGTGTATATATTTTAGTGCTTTGCTAATATAGTGTTAAAGAGGATAATGTCATCCCATGAATTATTTTTAATATATATATTTCCTTTTATTCATTGTCACATCTCATAACCCCTCATTTTATCTTCACCCATAACAAATATGGTTAAGCAATAAAAGCAACAGAGAGGCCAGATTCATTTCTTTTTTCAGAAAACAATATCAGAGGATAAATAATATAATATATCATCATGATATAGTCTTAGAGGCAAGATAAGGGGCTATGCTTTAATAAAAGTCAAGTCAAATGCCAATGAAATTTGCACCTGGGAATCTTGGCGGAGAGGGAAGGAAAGACAGGCAGAGAGGAAGATGTTAGGTCTAACACTTTGGAAATATAAATATGTTCTAGGGTCCATCTTGAATTAATATATGCTAATTCCAGGTGTCTAGTTATTAGAGCATGTTTGAGGAAGACTTAGTACTGTAGTATTGCATATTGAGATGAGGAAGAGGGAACATGGCTAAGGTTTTAAGAAAAATAGGGTCTGGTTTGGGGGGAAAAATGATGATGAAGTCAGTTCATATAAGATTGAGTTTGAGGTACCAGTGGTACCCTGATTGTTATCTGAAGTACCATTCAGATGGAAATAGATGTCCAGCAGGCAGCTGAATATCTAGAGAAGGGTGTACCATATGTCTCTCCATAGAGAATATCCAGGTGGAAAGGACACAGCTGATGAATCAGCCAATCATCAGAAATGTGTTTAAGCTCCTACTATGTGCCTGACAGAAAGATTAAGCAGGATGCTAACTGGGAAAGGGCAACTAAACTTAACAACTAAAAGCAATACGGTTGTATTTCCAAGGATTTGTTAATTCAGGTGTCACTATACCTGTAGGAGGAATTTTCAGCCAATGTTCAACCCATGATGGTGCTTCATAAGGAACTCTATCTGCCTTTCTCTAACCCTTTTAGGTCATTTTACTCAAATATAACAAATTCATTTTCCCATAACGATTGAGGATCTCTCTAAAACTGAGGAAGGGGTGTATCTTAAGTTCTAATTATAATATTCAGTGGTCCATATCCACTTCTTTTTGCATATTGTGACATATGCAGGGTATTTATTTTCAAGATCTCATTCATCTTTTTTTACATTTTAATTTATTATTTCTTTTTCAAACATTCTTTTCTTTAATTTTCAGTTCCAAATTCTCTTCTTCCCTCCCACTCCCTCACACACCCACCAAGAAGGCAAACAATGTGATATCAATTATATATGTGAAATCAGGCAAAACACTTCCTTGGTAGCCATATTTTTAGAAAGCAAGAAAAGTAAAGAAAGTAAGGAAATTAAACTCCATTTGCATTCAGAGTTCACCAGTTCTGTCTCTGATGTTTGATGGCATTTTTTTATGATGAGTCCTTTGTAATTACTTTGAATCGTTGTATTGATCAGAATTGCCAAGTCTCTCACAGCTGATCATAACGTTGCTTTTACCGTGCACATGACCTCCCAGTTCTGACATTACTTGCATCAGTTCATATAATTCTTGCCCTGCGTTTTTTCTGAAATCCCCCCTATCAATTCTTATAGCACAGTAGTATTCTATCACAATCATATACCACAACTTATTCAGCCATTCCTCAATGGATGGGCATCCCCTAAATTTCCAGTTCTTTGCCACCACAGAAAGAGCTGCCATATATATATTTTTGTACATGTAGATCCTTTTCCTTTTTCTTTGATTTCTTTGGGCTATAGACCTAATAGTGGTATTGCTGGGTCAAAGGGTACACACAGTTTTATAGCCCTTTGGGCTGAGTTCCAGATTGTTCTCCAGAATATTTGGACCTGTTAACTACTACTGTATCTATTTTTCCCTCATCCACTCTAGCATTTGTCATTTCTCATAGATGTGAGGTGATACATCAGTTGTTTTAATTTGCATTTCTCTAATCAATAACGATTTAGAGCATTTTTATCTGACTATAGATCGCTTTGATTTTTGGTATTAACTGTTGCCTGTTTGTGTCCTTTGACCATTTATCAATTGGGGAATGGCTCTTATTTTTATAAATTTGATTCAGTTCTAGACTCAGTTCTATACTCGGTCTATATTTGAGAAATGAGGCCTTTATCAGAAAACCTTACTGTAAAAAATTTTGGTATTACTTCATTGCCTATGCTACCTTTTAGCATAGTGTAGTTTCTCTGATTATCTCTTTTAATTGGGTCTGTTTTTACTTTTGCTTTATCTGAGGTCATGATTATTAACTACCTCTGTCTTTTTTACTTTAGCTGAAGTGTATTAGATTCTACTTCAGTCCTTTGTTTTAACTGTGTGTGTCTTTCTATTTCCAGTATTGTCTCTTATAAACAACATATTATTGGATTCTGGTTTCTAATCCATTCTGCTATCTGCTTCCGTTTTATGGGCGAGCTCATCCCGTTCACATTCGCAGTTATGATCACTAATTGTGTATTTCCCTCCATCTTATTTTCTTAGGATCTCATTCATCTTTAATGTCTTATGGAAATATATATGAGTAAATAGATGAAAATGCAGCGTTAAAAATCCATTAAACAATGTGCCCAAGCCAAAATAGACTGCCAAACATGAAATAGATACTATGGCCAGATAAACTGCACATATGGCCTTACACGGTAGTAGTATTTTTATAAAAGCTTAAGCCTTCCAGAACAAGAAATGTTCAGAACACAATCACTTGCCACTCAAGAAAGTAATCAGAATTGGTCCATATGAACAAGTAGAATTCCCATGTCGATCTTGCTTTAGCTGCTTAGCGTAGCTGACAGAGATCCGCACTTGTAGGTAGGAGCTCTGGGTTGAAATCCTACCTCCCATGCTTTCTAGCTGTGTTATCCCAGGAAAACCATGTGACCTCTCAGCTCCCAGGTCTCGTCATCTATAAAAAGAGGGTTATCACACTTGGACTAACTGCCTCACAGAGTTGTCATTGTGAGGAAAATTCTTTGCAAACCTTAAAGCGTTACATACATGTGGATAGTTCTTATTGGCAATTTCTGAGTGAAAAAAAGTCAAAGCATTTTTTTCCCTGATGGAAGCAGTACACTTCAGCTAGGCAGTGGCTCCCAGTGCCCAGCTATCTTAAGACTTGCATACAGCTAGATGAGTAGCAGCGCGTTAGTGTTGCTGATACCCCATGATCTGACTCAGCCATCAGGATGACATCCAGAGTCTTGCATATCATCTTCTTGATGAATCCTGAATTTGATTGAGGTGAAGCCTGCAGTTATTTGAACCATCGGCTGGAATTTGAGGGCTTCAGTGAGTCATCTTCTCCCATTGTTGCCTTCTGTTTTTCTACCCTGTCTCATTATAAGGGGAAATTTTTATGAACTGTAATTTACAAGATCCATATTTTTTCCATTTGAATTCATAGAAAAGCGAGCAACAAATGTTCAATGTGCACCACACTTCACCTAAAAGGAAATGAATGTAGGCCTGTTCTGGGAAGCACATTTAGTGTCTTGGCATGTGACACCATGTGAGTCTAAAAGGTTTTTGAACCCTGGTTTGGAGAACCTCTTTGATCCCTTTAAGTGAATACAGCAGTTTTACACTTCTGTACTAGGAATGGCTTTCTTGGTCTCTTTCCAGATGGGACCAACCACTCTCAGGAAATGAGTTCCAAGTGCTTCTCCCTGGATTTATATGGTGACTCAGAGAAATTTATCAGTTTTCTGAATAATCAGTAGCATTGTATAGCACACTTCTGTCCCCTCAAACATGCTTATGCAAATTATTTAAAACCACTTTCCTGGTGTTTGTTCCAATATCATTCCTAGGTTAATATATGCTAACCTTCCTTGTATTTTTTATGAATCACTGTCATTTTATGCGAGATATGTGCTGAAGTGGGTATGAAAGCCCTGTGGCAAATATATTCTTTCCAACAATTTAGAAGAATGCATTATACTCCCCTGAAGGAGGATAATTGAATTCATAAAATGCCACAAGGGGGAAGAACACCCTAAAGTCTTTGTTTTCTACTGTGTTGGTGTTGATGTTCGGGGAAGTTGGGGGAAGGGGAGGGGCCCGAGGGGTGTTTTGCATTAAATGAAAATATCCCTGGAATTAATTTTTGTGTGTTTTTGTCAAGCTTTTGCTAAATTTAAAATTTTTTAGTCCCTAAATCAGGGATTGATGCTTGGCTTCCACGTTGGTGGTAGCGCCAGGCCATTTCTCAGATAAATAGCCTGACGTGGAGTGCAGATAGCAGAGGACTTGTCATTTTCATTCTATACAGATATTTCACATACAGTTTGTACCCTGAGTCCTAAATGGGCCGGCGCAGGTGGCCAAGCAATTTCAGTAAATTACTTGGGGGCAATATAGAGGGTCTGCTTTAAGATTTGATGAGACTGTTTATTATTTTTATAAACAATGAACAGTCATTTATATTCAGCTCTGTATTATCACTTTAGTAGTCAGACATAACAAGCTTCTATTTTAAGTCAAAATAAGTGGGTTTAGTGAAATATGTCCAGTGACCATAACTACGTCTTATTAGAGAAAGTAAAAACACTAGACATCATTCTTTTCAGGTGTGACTATAAAGTACAGTCTCCCTTTTTTTTAAACAAATATACTCAGATTTAATACATCCAAATGAGTATTGTCCTTCAAATAAGTTGTTGCTTAAAAGATTTTTGGAACTCTTTTGGAATTACTTTCTGAGTGGGGGAAGAGGAAGGGCGAGAGGGAGGAAGGAAGGAAGGAAGGAAGGAAGGAAGGAAGGAAGGAAGGAAGGAAGGAAGGAAGGAAGGAAGGAAGGAAGGAAGGAAGGAAGAAAGGAAGGAAGGAAGGAAGGAAGGGGAAGGAAGGAAGATAGATAGATCACATCACATAGAGAGAAAAATTGCAATAATTGCTTCAGGCTGATTAGGCTATACCCACTCCCCTTGGGAGGAAGGAGCGGGGAAGGATGTGTAGACAAAAACATTGAGAATGACTGATGATCCCATAAGTTCAGTCCCTCATATCAAAGGAATTCTGCCAACCTTTGAATACATGATTGATACATCTGAAGATAGCTTGAGTCTACTTATTTTGGATGCATTTTTTAAAGGGGCCAGCCCTCTTGTCTTTAGTTACCTGTATATAACATAGTGTTGGCCCTAATGACTTTGAGCCTTTCCAAATCAGCCTATAGTCCTAGACAGGGCAAGTTTCTGAGTTGCTAACGTGTGTATACAGTTTCATTTCCCAGAATGTGATTGAGAATCAGGGTGGCAAGGAAGCAGAGAAATTGTCTCAGTATCTTTTTTTTTCATTCAAGTGTACCACCATTTTATGCTATCAGTGAACCCCGTAGTTTAAAAGGAATGAAGGTTATTTTTTTGCTCCCTGGAAATCCCAAACTAAATTGGCAAAATAGCACATTACTGATGTTGATCACTGCCTTAATTATCCTATTTGGTGCCAAAAGCTTTTGCCTATTTCCTAAAAACAAAATCTACCCTGAAAAGATGAACATATCCGACAACAAGCATTTTTAAGCACCTACTGTGTACTGGGCACAGGCAATGTCCAGGCAAAAGCGAAAGTTTCTGCCATCTAAAGGCTTACATTCTGTCCTGGGAAACACCATTTATATAGATAAGTTAATAGAAAATATATACAAAGTCATTAGAAGGTAATTCTTAAGGGAAGGCAGGAAGGTGGACACTGACTACTGTAGGGGTTAGAAAAGGCCTAATACTTGAAATGACCTTTGAAGAAGGGGCAGAGGTCAAGACGGGTACATCCCATGCCTGAGGGACAGCCTGTGCAAATGCCTAGCCAAGGGACATGGAATACCATGTATGAGGAATAAAAGGAAGGCCAATTTGTTTAGATCATAGAGTACACGAAGAGGGATAATGTGTAATAAATGTGGAAAGGTAAGCTGGAGCCATTGTGAATGGGCTTCAACACCAAAGACTTTTTTTATTTGATCTTAAAGCAATAGGGAGCCATAGGAGCTTAATGAGCAGGAGAAGTAACATGGTCATACCTATTTTTTTAGAATCTCAATTTGGTCCCTGTGTGGATGAAATATTAGAGACAGGAAGAATAATTAGGCAGCGGTAGTGAAGTAGAGGGCATGATGAGGGCCTGAACGAACATAACAGCCATATGAATGGAGAGAAAAGAAGGGATGAAGAGAAACTATAGACGTAGAATAAACAAGAGTTGGCAATTGATTAGATATGTGGAGTGACAAATAGTGAGAAATTGAGGGTAACTCCAAGGTTGCAAACCTGGGTGACTATATAGATGGTGGTACCCTTGAAGTTAGGAAAATGATACCACTGAAGATATTTAAAAGAATGTGCAGTAGGTCC
>JAQQSZ010009501.1:0-12758 GCA_028646595.1 Phalanger gymnotis
CTTGGGGGGGGGGGGGGTAGAAATGGGGAGAAAATTTGTAATTCAAACTCCTGTGAAAATCAATGCTGAAAACTAAATATATTAAATAAAATTTATATAAAAAAAGAAAAATCAGTGTCTAGCAGAGTGAGTGGTTTGTAGCAACATGATTTAAGGAACATCTGATATTTGAATCAGTAGTTTGTCAAATGCTTCTAATGTTCCACCTATAAATGCAGCTTCCATAGCATTACCAGTTACATGTGCGGAGCCAGCTATATCCCGTTTAGGCCTCTCAGACCTCTTCAAGGCCAGGTCAATTGAGAATGGGCCTATGTACGGCAAGGCCAGTTTTAGGATAAGAAGACTTGGCAAAGAAAACCTGCCTTCGTAGCTGATTACCCACATGGGAGATGACAGAAATGTTTCAGTCTGGTTATCTATATGCGAGAGAACATAAATGTTTCAATTTGGTTTGCCTTGAGGAAAAATAGTGTCTCACTCCCAGGAACAAGAAGATAAAAAATTTAATCAATGCTTTATTGTATTCTTGTTTGAAGTCTGGATGACTCAGCAATTAACCTGTATAAAATAGTAACTCCATTAAAATCAGTCTATACCTTGACTATACGACTTGCCTAGCCCCTAGTCTTTGTCTTTTTATGTCAATTACTTCATCATATATTCATGCCACTGCTGGCACAGTTACAGTTACCACAGAACATGCAAGTGCAGCACCAAAATAAGTCTAATGCATGCACAAGTGGTTTCAATTTTCAAATGCAAACAGTGCACATGTGGCCTTGCAATGTGTCCGAATGCCACCAGGGGTCACTTCAGCACCTGTCAAACTGATCTCCAGTAAAATTACTTCCTGGTAAGTTGGTGAATGCTAAATCCCCACAGCATCAAGCAGGAGGGTGAGAGGTGGAGGGACCTACTTTATTTGTAGTAAATTGGGGTAGTTTAGAACTGCTGCCATATGCTCACATAAGAAGAGAGTCTCATTTGCAGAAGAGCATGAGCTGTGCCTCCCATCCCTTCTCAGAAGCTCTAAACTTCCTTTATCTGCTGGGATTAGCCCAAGCCCAACAACAAAGTCTTTTCAAGACCTGGTTTTGAAGTGTTTATTCATTGAAACTGGGTTGTTTTTTTTTGTTTGTTTTGGTTAAGGAAAATATCAAGAGTTTGGTCAAGCATATGACATGACCAAATAATGCGAACTGTTTATTTTGGTCAATTACTCGTGTCCCCCTTTCCATGACCCCATTTTGGGTTTTCTTGGCAAAGATACTGGGGCTTGCCATTTCCTTCTCCAACTCATTTTACAGACGAGGAAACTGAGGCAGATAGGGTTAAGTGACATGCCCAGGGTCACATACCTAGTAAATGTCTGAGGTCAGATTTGAACTCAGGAAGATGAGTCTTCCTGACTCTAGGCCTGACACTCTATCCACTGAACCACCTAGCTGCCCCAAAATTGTTTATTACCTAAGGATTTCTAAGTGATAGGTCTTGAGTTTTCAATTCAGTTAGCTGCCGTCCACGTTCAAAATGTAAAAGATGACTCAGGTGCAATAAGTTGTTGCCTAGAAGTGGAAAGCAATTGTCCCCCAAACCTGTGAAGCAAACAGTGACTTTCATACTGTGTTTCTTCATTCTGAGACCAACTGAAGAAGGAACAAAAAACACAAGCCGTCAGAGCTTTTAGTGATCAATGGGCAACTGTATTCATCTCCACAAGGCAGGACACATTGATAGCATATAGGGACCAGCAGGAGTCCCTGCAGGTTTGATGCCAACTATAGAGTTTGAAAATGCATCTCTCCCTGGTTAGCTGTCTTACACGGAGGGAAAGGAAACTTGATCTTACCGCCTAGGAAACAGCTAACTAGTTACAAAGCAGGCCAGTGAGGAGACAAATGAGGTAAGCTCATCTGCCTTCTTCAATCACCTAGAGCTTGGATTATGGCCACATGGGTCATGCTGCTCCCATAGTGCAGTGCTAATTATGAGAAGACTGGCCCAGTAAAGCCTAAGGAAGGACACGGGTAGCAAATGTAAAGCGTAGTCACAAAAGTCTTCCTCTTTAGGATGCCATGCCAAGAAGAAAGCCTCCAACGAAGCCTCCAGTCACAAGAACGTTCTTCTTTACAAATGAGATGACCTGGTCACAGAAAAAAAGAATCATCAATTCCCTTGCTAAGGACAGAGCATGGCCTATTACTTTCATGAAAATAAATTGTGGGGACAGCTAGGTGGCACAGTGAGTAGAGCGCCAGCCCTGGAGTCAGGAGGACCTGAGTTCAAATCCGGCCTGGGACACTTGACACACTTACTAGCTGTGTGACCTTGGGCAAGTCACTTAACCCCAACTTCCTCCCTCCAAAAAAATATATTAAATAAATAAATTACTACTTCATACTAATATTTCTGGGGTAATCCAACTTTGGTACAAAATTATTTATCTTCATAAGGTAAATGAAGAAAACAAGGTAAAGGAATGGAATTTTCTTTCCTCTATCCCAGACATAATACAGGTTTGGAGAGAAAGGGGCAAAGGGAAAGTAAGGGGCATTCTATCCTCCATAATCTATATACTCCTTGTGACCTTGAGAATACAAAGTCAAAGCATCTCTAAAACGTGAAGCTAACTAACAATCGTCTATAAGATTAGAGTGGAAGGTCAATCTAATCCAACTCTCTTATTTCCCAGAAGAAGAGGGTGAAGTTCAAGGAGGTTAGGTGATGGAGCAGAGGGTTTGGCCACCAATGACCGTCGGGCTGATCGCTTGGCTTCTTTTCTTGGGAGTTCAGTGCATTTCAGGTGCTTCTCATTAGGTGTTTCTTGCTATTTCTAGAGGGATACAGGGTGTAAAAAGCACTGGTTTGGTATCAGAAGAACCATATTTGAATCCTAGCTCTGCCACTTGTTGAACTTCTCTGGGCCTCATCTATAAAATGAGAGGGCTATTCTAGATGACCTTCCTTTAAGGTCTCTTCCTGACCCTATGAATACCACCTGACCCTATAAGCACCAGCTCCCTGATGCTGACCAATAATGCCTCACCTTGGTTTATATATTAACCTTATGCCTACAACGTCATATGCAAATTAAACATCTAATCATTCCTACTGACTTAACTGTAATTTCAGAGAGGTGTTCATAGGAAAAATCATTTAGTCCCAAGCACAATAAAAGCCACGCTCATTAACTGTTTCTCCTGGTGTTCCTTGGCACATTTTATCCAGGGAATTTATATATTTACAAAAGGGTTCCTGGGTTTCTCCTCTTGCTTCCTCATAGTCCATATGAGGCTGAGGTTGAAAGCACAATGAACCCAAATTGATGGGACAGTGGCCAATTATTCGTCCACTTTTCCAAAACTTTTCATTGACAATTAAATTGGGGGCTGAACATACCACATTGGTTCAATCTGCCTATAAGGTTTACAGTCATTTTTCCTGCTCCTGTGATCATCAACAATATCAAACTTACCAATGTAATCATGCTTCGCCATACAAGAATTAGATAATTACTTTAGAGCATGACCTAATATGAGAACCTAGCATTTCCCCCACAGGGCTTCTCTGTATTTTTTGAGAGCATCGGCTAGGACAGCCATGTGCATCATGAACCAATGTATCAGCAAGCATTTATTAAGCACCTACTATGTGCCAGGGCACTGTGCTAGGTGCTGGGCTACAAAAACCAAAAGGACACAATTGCCGTCATCAAGGACTTTATACTCTACTGAAGAGACAATATGTACCAAAACTGAATCCTCTGACTCCACTCACCATTTCTCTAAGTTTCTGAACCAAAATACCCCTCCCTGACCACCCTTTCCTCCATGCTCCTTAAGGGCAGGGGGTATATTAGTTTTTATATTCATATCCCTAGCACTTAGCCTCATGTAAGAACTTAAGAAATTCTTTTTCATGTGTTCATCCACTCACTTGTTTATAAGTATATAGAGAATATATACGCAATGAATCCAAGGTAATTCTGGGAGCTGGAGGGAGGAGGAAAGGCTTGAGCTGATCCTTGAAACAAGAAGGGGATTCTAAGAGGCAGAAATGAGCAGGGAGGGCATTGAGATTCCAGGCATAGGGACAGCATAGGTAAAGAGTAGAGAGGCCTGTTTGGCTGGGTCTCAGAGTGAGTTAAGGGGAGTACTGCACTGATCCAGGTGTGAGGTGATGAGCATCTGCACCAGGGTGGGGGCCATGTCAGAGGGGAGAAAGGGGCATATTGTTGCAAAGGTGAAATCAACAGGCCTTAGCACCATACTGGACATGGCAGGGTGAGAGATCATAAGGAGTCTACGATGACTCCTGGCTTGTGAGCCTGGGAGACTGAAAAAAATGGTGCTGCCCTCCACAGTAACAAGGAAGGTAGGAAGGGGCAAAGGTTCAAGAAGAAAGATAATGAGTTCCATTTTGGACATACTAAGTTTAAAATAGATGTCTACTGGCCATTCCAGTCGAGATGTTTGAAAGGCAATTGGAGATGTGAGATTGGAAGTCAGCAGGGACATTGGGGCAGAACAGGAAGAATTCTCAGTCTATGTGTATTTATTTGCTGAATGAATGAATCAAAGAATGTGACAGCTGAAAGGGAAATCACCTAACCTGAATTTCTCTTTTTACAGGTGAGGAAACAGGTTCACAAAGGCTAAGGACTGACTTGGGTCACAGAGATGGTCAGTATCAGACCAGGAATGGAGTCCGTGCCCAGTAAATCTTTATGCTCTGCTGTGCTACCTCCCAGTATGATTTCCTTTGCAAAATGCTTATAGGAAACATAAGGAAAATCAACAACATATGTGATCTTTGTGTGGGCACACTTCAATATTTCAAGGAGCCATGATTTCACTGGTGCCAGCACTCTCTCCACCAATGCAAATCATACTTCTTTTTTGGCTCAGTAGAGGGTCTATGACAGTTGGGGTAGGTGAAAATATAATTGCTTGTGGCCAACATGGTACCAGACTTTTTCCTAATTTAGCCAGGCTGGTCCTCAGAGAAGAGATACACAGACTTGGGTTCCTCTGGTACAGCCCTCCAGGGCCTAGAGTTTCCATAACGTGATGAAGCATCAAAACTAGACTTTTCTAAAGGTAAAATATACCAGTTAAAGAAAAAAATCTAAGCCCCATACAAATGTATAGGCAGCTGCTGAGTGGAACGGTGGATAGAGCATTGGCTCTGTAGTCAGATGACCTGGGTTCAAATCCTGCTTCTGCCATTTACTAGCTATGTCAACATGGTCAAGTCCCTTGCCCTCCCCAGACCTCAGCAAAACGAGGGGGTCACTTATATGGTCCCTTTAGAGACAGGAGCAAAGTGCTCAGTAAGCCTTTAAAGAAAGCACTTAAGAAAATGCTGGTGGTTGTGACCATCCTCCAGATTGGGCAGAGCTGCCACAGAATGGAGAGAATTTACCTAGGTATGAGTGGGAGACAAGATGCTTAGAAGGACAGTTCTCCCTAGTACCAGCCTGCACTTCTAAAATGCTTAACATAGGATAGAAAAGTCAATTCTTTCTTTTCAAAACCACCACCAAAAAGAGGCTTCCTTTGCACCAATTACTGTTTAAGTTTTGCAAAAGACAAATATTAGTTGATGCCAACTGGCCTGCTAATTGGAGCTCAACCATGGAGCCACAGAAGTCTATAATTTGGAGAAATTGTTTTGACCAGGAAAAAGTTATATATGGATGAGATCCAGACGTGTAAGCAGCTCACTGATCAGATCAATTAAACGGGGAAGAGACTGTTCACTGAATACCCGGCAGCAATTCGGCCTTGAGCTGCCTCCATGAGACCTCTTTTTCTGCGCTGGGGAGGGGTGGGGAAGAGGGTTCACAAAGCAATTTCATTACCTCCTCAGCTTTGCTCTTCACCTCTGTAGGAAGCTGATTGCTCCTTCGGATTTTCAGCTGCTCCTTGGCTTTCTTCATATCTTTCTCAACTCGCTGCCAGTCTACCTTGATGTAACCAGTGTGGTTTGCAATCTGTATTTTGGAAGATTAAAAGAAAGATAGGAAAGAGAAGAATTTCTTAAATAAATGAGGTCACCTAAATAGAACTTTCTGATTTTCCAGCATTCATTCGAGGCTTCAGTGTCTGAGAGCTGATATAAACCCAAATGAACGTTTGTGTCTCCATAGACTGTCTCTCTATCTCCTTTCTGCTCTCATTCCTTACTATTCAAAAACCTCCTCCTTTCACATAGATTCTCCGGGGCAAACTTACCCATCTCTGACACATGTGGTACTTCCGCAAAATTGTGTTATTTCCTCTCTCTTTCACAATTGTCCCTCAATGCTTGGTGTGGCTCCCAGATCAGATTTACTGGCTTGTCTTGGCCATTTGTATGAGGCAGAATGGAGAAGGCGTGGGTTCGGGGCCCACTGAGTGGGAATGGGACTAGGAATAGACAGGCAGAGGAAATAGCTTTGGTTCAATCTTACCAACACTGAACTGGAATTTGGGAATCAAATCTTTGAAAGGCCATAGCTCAGGTGAACAGAGTGTGGCCACCTAACACCCTCCAACCTACTGAGCTCCCTATATCTCTCTCCCTCTATTCCTTCCCCACTCTCTTCTTCCTCTCAACCATCCATTTATCTCATCTCTTCCTTCTTCCTCCCTAGTAACTGGTCAGAACACCTTTTTACGTATTTGCTGAAGTCATTCAAGTTTTATAATCTCCGCTCCTAAATTTAAACAAAAGCATTTATCTTTAGGAAAAAGCAGCCACCCTAAAGCAATCTAGATTTGATAAGTGGTTCTTTATCTAAAGTAATTATTATTAAAGTAATGGGGCAGCTAGGCGGCACAGTGGATAAAGTGCCAGCCCTGGAGTCATGAGGACTTGAGTTCAAATCTGGCCTCAGACACTTGCTGTGTGACCTTGGGCAAGTCATTTAATCCCCTTTGCCTCAGTTTCTCCATCTGTAAAATGAGCTGAAGGAAATGACATAATAAAAGTACAGTTAAGCAAAACAGATGCACTGACCATGTCATACAACATACCTCATTGTACACTTGCACTTCACCAGCTTTCACTGTCCATCTAACTTTCCAGCCTAAATGTGCCCTATACTTCAGCCCAAAATGTCACTTTTTCATTCTCAAACTCACCATGTCTATTCAAGACTATGGCGTTTTGTTCCCTCTCTACCTTCCCAAATCTCCCCTTTTTTGTGAAGCCATCAGCTCACCACCAGGGTGGACAGTGACAGCTCCCTCCCTGGAACTGCTACACTGTCTATATTATCACTCTGTTGGTCACAAACCATTTATTACCTTGTGGCATCTCATCTTTTGCCACATCTCTGCAAGCTCTTTGTGACTGTTTTTTATTTGCCTTTTTTTAGAAAACAAAATCTCAAAGATGGAAGGCAGTCCCTTCTCCCACAGCTTCTTCTTGTTCCACTTTGGGATAGCTTTGCTAAGGCCATTTGTCCTGACTTTAAACCCCAAATTTGCCTTTTAGTGGCTTTTCTCCATTTTCTGTCCTTTGGGGTGAAGCCAAACTTAATCCTTTTTCTACATAACAGTTCATCAAATACTGAGACTCAGCTCTCATATTTCCCTGGAATATTCTCATCTCTAAGCTCAACATGCCCAGCACTGCCTTTCTCCGCACACCCAAGTGGAGTGTTCTTGACACCATTCTTACAGGATGTTGCTACTTTTTTTCATCATCTATTGGAAGCCCTTGCTTCCATCTCCTAGAGAAGTCTTTTCAAAATCTGTGCTGGTTTGGGGAGTTCTCTCTGGATCCAGATTATTCTCTCTAGACAACTTCCCCAAGAAAAAATTCACCTCCTTCCCTTCCTTGCAGGGGTAGGGGACCGTGTAAAGAAAAATCGATCAACGGCCCAGCATTTATTAAGCACTTACTGTGTGCTAGGCACCATATAGAGCTGGGGATACAAAGGAAGTGCGAATCTAACCCCTGCCCTCAAAGCATTCACATCCTATTGGGACAGACG
Source organism: Phalanger gymnotis (assembly GCA_028646595.1). NCBI lineage: Eukaryota > Metazoa > Chordata > Mammalia > Diprotodontia > Phalangeridae > Phalanger > Phalanger gymnotis. Next base: position 7,988 of record JAQQSZ010009501.1, read on the forward strand.
ACATGAATGGAAATAGGCAAGTCCAGAGAGTAGCTTCCCCTTCCACGAGAAGGCACTAAGAGCTGAGAGAATCCTGCATAAACTGTCAGTCTCAGTTCGTGGGGCAGCAAGTTGGGCTAAATATTTTTCCCTCTTACTTTGGGATACTTTGTTACAAGGAGATGGTTCACTAGGTAAGTAAGGGAGGAGAGAGGATCTATTTAGAGATGAAAGTGGTATAAAACCGAAAAAGAATACATTTCAAAATTTACTTAGGCTATGGCATCCTATCACTGAATCCTTTAAAATCTGCTCCAGTCTGGCCTTCACTCAGCCTCTAAAATGATTTTTCAAAAACTCTGGGTTCAGCCATGTCCCTCAATAAACTCCAGTGGCTCCCTATTGCCTCCCAGAGTAAACACAGCATGCTCTGTTTAGCATTCAAAGCCTTTTATAACTAAGCCCAGCCGCCAAACCTTACCAATCTTCTTCCACTCTACATCCCCCCTCTCAATAAATACACACGCACACTCCTCCTTGATCCAGTGACACTGGCCTCTTTGCTACTCCTTGAACAAAACCCTCCATCTCTTGACTCTAGATATTCTCTAGCTGCCCCCCACGCCTGGAATGTTCTCCTCTTCACCTTTGCATCCCATCTTTAAGAGGAAGCCCTTCCTGGCCCCTCTTAATGCTAGTGCCTTCCGACAGTTGATTAGCTCCAATTTACCATCCAGAGCTTGTTTGTACATAGGTGTTTTCATGTTGTCTTCCCCGTTAGACTGTCTGTTCCTTGAGGGCAGGGGCTGGGTCTTGCTTTTCTTTGTATTCCTAGTGCTTAACACAGGGCCAGACACATAGCAGGTGCTTAATAAATGCTTACTGACTGATCTTTCAAGACTTGAGGTACATGTCAAACTATGCCTGGCTTGCCTTTCCCTTTTCTAGTTCTAAGATGGAACGGTCACTTGCCCCCAAATTTTCCATCCTTTCTATTTTAGCAACCTATCTCACTTTGTTGGATAGAAATCTGTTTGAGAATAGCAGGTTCACTTTGTTTCTCCCTCCATCTTTTGAAGAATGAAATTATTAAAGCAAAGGCAAAATTGATCAGTTAAAAATTCTGCTTTTGGCAGAGAATGAGCAAGCTCCAGCAGTAGGGCAGCCTCCATGATAGATTGTGATGTCTCTGCTGCCCAAAGTCTTCAGCTCAATGACTCCTCCTGATAAGCTGAGACAGACTTCCATAATAACAATGCTTCTTCTCTTCCCCTCCAGTGAGTTTCACCCAAATGCTCACCTGTGGAGAGCAGGAAATACAACAAGACCAAGGAAGGGCAAATATCTCAATTTTTAAAAAGGGAAGAGGGCAGATATTACAAATGATAGGTCGGTAAGCTTGTCTTGAATTCCTGGAAAAATTGCAGAACATCTCATTAAAGAGATGGTTTGTAAGCATTTAAGGGAAGTGGTAATCACTAGTTCTTTTTACCAGGATTACTACAGGCGTAGACTGGACTGTACGCCTAGATTTCAGCAAAGCATATGAGTCTCTCTTGCCATCACCACAGATGAGATATAGAGATATGGGCTAGATGGTAAATGTTATAATGAAGGGCTTCTTAAACATTTTTCTACCTGTAACCCTTCTAAGAGTTTTGGCAGTGGTCCTCGGTGTTGCATGGCCTGAGGGCATGTGCAGTGCAAAGTACACATGCTTTCTGCTCAGAACCAAGGCTGCATGAAGTTGCAAGCTGCAACCCCGGCAAGTACTGCCAGAAACACCTTGGATTCCTTATGTGTCTGATTTTGAATTAATTTTTGGTGGTTGCGAGTTTGGACACCTTTTACTGTTGCCATATGGGGTTGGAACCCACAGTTTAAGAAGCACTGTTCTAAAGGAGGCTTTAGAAGAGCTAGCCCCAAATAATAAGTCATTAATGGGTCAATGTCAAATTAGAGAAAGTGCTGCCAGTACAGCCACTTACGACTGTGTCAGGCCTGCCTTGTATCACCCTGAGCAGATCTCCGCACCTAACCCCCCCCTCCCCCCTCCCACCTTTCCAGCCATCCACAGTTGCCTCACACCCTGGGACAACTCCACCCAAGGACAAACCCCTGAAGACAATGATAACCTACCTGAACTCATTCCTTAACGACTGACATACTTCCGTACCGTCATAGGCACCCTATCCTAGTGACTCTGAATTCCTGATTGCCACTGTTCAAACTCCACTCTTTAGCCTCTACTACTCGCTCCCTTATTCCCATCTCCCTCAACCTCTCACTCCAGATCTACCCACTCCTTTCATGGTGCCCTCTGGAATGCCTGCTCTATTCGTAACAAACTGGATTTCATCGTAAACTTTTTCCTTTCTTGCTGAGCCCTCCATCTTGTTCCACTGAGACCTGGCTCCCTCCTAATGACAAAGCTTCTTTTCTCATCCCTTTTACTCATATTCAGTGAGGGAGTTGGAATACTCCGTTTCCCACTGCTACCTACTACAGGCTCTCTTCCCCCATCATTTCAGTAACCTCTTTTCCTTTGAGGTTCATTCAATCCATATTTATCACCCAATCAAGATTCTGAGAGGTGTTGTCTATACATCTTCAGGACACATACCTTCTTTTCAGTTCAATGAATTCAGTGCCTTGCTCAGTCTCTCTCCTCCCCAACTCCTGATGTCATACTAGAGGACTCAACATACATACGTACTGATACTCTCTCAAACACTCTAACCTCCCAATTCCTCACTTTCACTTTCCATGAGCTGCTCCTGCACCCTACCTCAGCCCCCCACAGAGAGGGTCATCCCCTTGACTTTGCCACTGACCACAATGTACCACCTCCATGTTCATGGCTTCTGAAATCCCTCTATCACATTATAATGTTGTCAATCCACCTCTCTCTCTCATTTTCCAGATTTCCATCCCATCTCTGCCACTTCCTACCTCTGTGATCCTGGGCAAGTTGCTTAACCCTTTCTGGGCCTTGGTTTCCCTCAGTTGTTTAGGGCTGGCCTCTAAGCTCCCTTCCAGATCTAGAGCTAGGATCCCATTAAACCTAAGCTCATTTCATATTCACCATACAGACCTGTAATAGGAAAAATCCACCACCCACTGCTGTTGCTGCCAATTTTCCAACTTTCTGGAAGATGAAACCTGTGCACCTACAAAATAAAACAAAGTGATGACAAATTGATTGAGTGGAAGCCATGCTAACATCTGAAAAACTAAGTAGCTTCGAAGTCAAGGTCCCAAAGTCTGAAACCCCCTTTCCCCTCCCAAAACAGGAGATGTGGCCGCTCCTCTGTGTGGTATAGTGTGGAATGTGTAGGAGACACTGTGGAATGAATGCAGCCCTATAGAAGCAATCAGGAGAAGAGATCCCAAGGTGGAAGAGAAGGCTTATAGGCTGTTTGTACCTGTGAACAGCCCTCAACTTAAACTATGTTTTCTCCAGAAGTAAATGTTTTTTAAATGCTACTTCCATACGGTTTCAGGTTTTGAAAACTGCTTTGCTTGAGGGTCTTCAGCAGAGTTACTACGTTTCCAAAACATTTCACAGGAACACATGCACTCAGTGTTTTGGAACTTTCTATCCACAACTGAGTAAGCATTGGCACAAGAGGAGTCCAGGGTCAAACACCTGTCTTCTGACCTTCTGTCCACACCCTGAGGGCCAGTCTTGGCAGTGGCTATGCTCCAGCCCCCGCCCCCCGCTTCCCCCACAAGCTGCTCCTACCATTGGGGCTCACTTACAGGAAGGCCTGTGGGCCTGGATTGGAAACCTAACAACCCAGCACTGAAAAGAGTGTTTCTTTGGAATATGAAACCCATTTTTGCAAACAAGTGACACACAGATGATCACATCTGGAACACAGCCCATGCTGAAGCTGGGAGTTGCCTAGAACAATGACTCAATAATGTATGTGACTACTTTAAATGAAGCTTTTAACTTTTCTTAATGATTTCTTGTCTAAATGATTTCCCATCCAGACCATGGAACATCAGAGGTCTTAGAGACCACATGGCCCAATTTTTCAGCTCCCTTTCATGTGTTCTCCTCTCCCACTGGAGGGCCTCCCTTTGGGGGCAGGGACTGTCTATATCCCCAATACTTAGCACAGTGCCTTAGTGCCTGGCACAGACACAGGAAGGACTTGCTGTCTGCCTGCCCACCTAGATAACACATCTTCACATCATATGCATAGAGATGATCAATGAACCCAAAGGAACTGATCAGGAGGGAGACACTCTAGAGGGAGAGGAGAAGAGGGCCCAGGCCAGAATAGACACCCACTGGGGCAGCTAGGTGGCTCAGTGAATAGATAGCCAGCCCTGGAGTCAAGAGGACCTGAGTTCAAATCTGCCTTCAGACACTTGACACTTACTAGCTGTGTGACCCTGGGTGAGACACTTAACCCTGACTGCCTCATACCCCCCCCAAAAAAAAAACAAACCAGGATAGACACCCATGGTTAGCAGAGGTGACTTGGAGAAGTTGAGATCAGATAGGTAGGAGGAGAACCAGGAGAAAGCAGTGACATGAAAACCTAGAGAGGAGAGACTATCCAGGAGGAGAGGGTGATTGACAGTGTCCAAGGCTGCAAAGGCCAAGGAGGCTGATCATGGAAAGGCCACAGGATTTGGCAATGAAGAGATTACCAAGATCTTTGGAGAGGGTAACTTCAGGGGAATGAGGTCAGATGCCAGACTGCAGAGGGTTTAGAAGGAAGAAGAGGCACTGACTCAAATTTAGCCACCAAAGGGAGGAGAGCTAGTGGGGATG
>JAQQSZ010009502.1:0-12758 GCA_028646595.1 Phalanger gymnotis
TCCTTGGAGTTAGCCCCACCTTGGGCCTCACCTTAGTTACCAATCCACACTCACATAGGTTTTACACCTAATAGGGGTTTGGGCCTGGGGCTTAGCACTTAGTAAGATTCAATGAAATATGCTGAATTACTCAAAAGAAACAAAAGCCAAACTCTTCAAGGGCACTTGTTGAACTAAGTGCTAAGGAGCCCATTTTGCTTACCAACACACAGAGATACTGGAATAGTTCACCATTTCCTTCTCTAGCCCATTCTATAGATGAGGAAACAGAGGCAAAGAGGGCCAACTGATTTGCCCAGGGTCATGCAGCAAATAATTATCTGAGGCTGGATATGAACTTAGGTCCATCTTACTCCAGGTCTGGCTCTATCCAATGCTCCACCTAGGTGCCCCATTGAAAAGGAGTCCAACAATATGAGTTCAGTTCCTGACTTGGCTACTTATTCTCTATGTGAGTTTTTTCACACTTTGGACCTTCTACCTTTGGTACACTAGAAAGGCTCAACAAGAAAGATGAAGACCAAATTGCTTAAGGATAGGTCAACAAGTCTCCCTATGTGTGCTACCACTCGTCAGGTGTCCCCTACCTTCAGGCTTGGTTCTTGGTTCCCAGGATGAGCTGATGATGGCTTGCTAAACTTGCCAAGAAAGAGACCCTTTCTGGTCTAAATGTTTGGTTTTTCCTTCCAGGGAACCAAATTGTGCACACTTTATTCACTGGCCAGTCTATGACCAGAAGGGAGAGTACCTGCAGCTGAATTTGCAGTTGTCTGTGGATAAGAGCCTGAAGAAGGACAAGTGGGAGTTCTGGACCAAGACCTTGCCTCAGAAGATGAAGGAATCACAGCCTGAAAAAGTGCGGGTGGGGTTGTGATCTCTAAGCACAATAGTTTTTGCAGCTTTTGCAGACCAATAACACCCAATCATTTGGTTTGAGTAGTTCCTTGGTTTCAGCTAAAGTATATTGCAGTTTTGAATAAAATACTTTGTTTCTTACCCATTACCACTATGGGAGAAGAATGTAAATGATATCCAGAAGGAAAAAAGAATTAATATATTCCCTACAATATGGCAGCCACTGTGCCAATGAAACACTTTTACAAATATCCCATTTGAATGCGACCTTCCAGTGCTGAGACAGTGGGAATCTGATGAGACCACTCAGTCCACCCTGTCTTTAGAGAAAAAAAAATCCCTACTTCATTTCATAAAATTTTATTGGAGATGGCTTCATTTGCTGTCATTGTATCTCTTGGGCACTTGGTAGTGACAGAATAAATACTTGATGATTGGTTGATTTAGAGTCAAAAGGGAAATTAGAAATCGTTGAACAAGAATGAACACAAAGACTAAGAGAAGGAAAATGCCTTTTCCAAGGTCACACACAATCTAAAGAATCTCTTAAGTTCTCTCTTAAGAACATTGGAATTGATTGCATGAAATGGGAGACACTGGCAAAGGACCACCCAGCATGGTTTGTGCACATCAAAGAAGAAACTGAGCTCTATGAGTGAAGTAGAGATGCAGTAGTCCAAAGGAAGCTTGAAATGCACCAATTTAGTGATGTCTCCATCTCCAAATGTTCATGTTGACTATTTGCGTTTGCCCTGTGGCAGAGCCTTCTGAAATAATATTGGTTTACTCAGTCACAGAGAGACACACCATATCTTGACTTGAACACAGTAATGTCATTTTGGTCCCCTTTTAGAATGTAGAACCCCAACCAACCAAGTAAGTGCCTGGTCAGAATTTGAACTTGGGTCTTCCTGATTCTAAGTCCAGCACTCCATTCACTCACCATACCATAGAACATGAAGTCTTTTGGAAGAATCCCTTTTCTCTTTTCATCCAAATGTAATTCTTACTGAATTCTAGCTTAGAGGAAGCTGGTTGAGTTGGATTCATTTAAAAGTGTTAACCTGAAAGTTTGGTTAAAGGAGGCAAATATAGCTAATTGATAGAAAAATCGACATTACTTATTTATTTATTCCCATAAGCATAGCGGACATGTATGCATGCATTCAGACCAAAATCTGACTAAAGAACAAAGATATGAGAATGCTTCTATACTTTTTTCTTTAACAGACTCAGCATGTCTGTATTACCTCACTTTTATGATCCCCATGTATGTTTAATCATGATGCAAGATAAGGATTTTTCTTAATGGAATAGGTTGTAAATACAATAAGTCAGGATAGTTGACAGAGTGTCAATTGAAATTACAACCCAGGATCTGTGTGTTTAATTTACCATTAACATTCCATAACATAGTATATGCCCATAAAATATTAAGATAAGGGAAAGTCACATATTTCAAGATAATTCCTCGGGCTAAAGATATCATCCTTAATGTCCATTGACAGAGGAAAGAATGCTCCATTTGGGCTTGTTGACATAAGATAGCGGTATTCTGAGTTTACTCAGAGAATAAAGAGACTGTTAGGATCAGGCTTTTATTCTGGTTAATCTGTTCAGACTCTGAGCCTTTATGAAATTACAAAAATGATACAAATTGTTCCACAAGAGCATCCAGTCTTAGCTCCTGGAACAGCTATTGAAATGGACTCCCATTGCCCTGAGGCCAATTCTTGGTATGATGTCATTGGAAAGCAAACAACCCAGGCAAGGTTCTGAGAGCCATGTCCTTTGTTTGCTTGGGATGTCACATTGGCAGCTACTACTCTCTATTGGGTGCCCACTGGCATAGTGATAGAATTGTAAAATTGGAAGGGACCACTAACACCATTAGTCCAACCTATACCTAAGCAAGAATCCTTTTCTATTGATGTTGCTTGTCCTTCAACCTCAAAGAGGACCTTGACGTCAGGAAGGTGATGCCATGACTTACAATTGGATTGGATTTAAATGAAGGAGGACTGTGCAAAGTCACCAGCCTCATTCTCTCATCCACAGCCATTTGGGTCCAATGTAAAGATTTAGTTCAGGATATTTAGATATGTCCCCAGATGCAGTAGGAAACCTTGGAGTTTTTAAACTATGGTCTTTCCCAGGTCTCAGTTTGACTGAGACAATGCCCATTGTGTGATTGAAGCTAGGTAAGAAATGAGGAAAAGAATGGTTTCCTTTGACCAATTAAAAAAAAATCAGTCTGTGAGGGAAGACCCTCAGGGTTTCTGGCCAAAAGAGAAAGAGTTGCAACTGATATTCGCTTTGAGTAATCAGGGCCCAGACAATGACCAGGTAGACTTTGGGCTAGAGCCTATTGTGGGTCAATCGATGATAGCCAGAGTGATTTGGGTTTAAGGTCTGGTCCTTAGGAAAGAAATCAAGCCTATAAATCCCAAGACAGTTTATGAGGCTAAAGCAATAAAAATTGATATTCCTTTTGGCAGAGCAGCTGTACATAAGGGTGTTACACCATATGTGGATAGAGGGAGAGGAAGGAAGAAAGAAAGGGAAGGGAATGGGAGGAGAGGAGAGGAAAGGTGATGGAAGGGGGAAAGGGGGAAAGAAGGAGCTGTGTTGCCAAAGTTGACCTGGCCAGTTGGGCACAATGTGGAGTAGGTGGTACTACTAATAGGTGTTTTGTCCTTTGGTCTTGAAGAGGACCTTGACATCAGAAAGGTGATGCTATGACTTGTAAGTGAATTGGATTAAATGAGGGAGGGCTGTGCAGAATCACCAACCTCAATTTCTCCTCCAGAGCCATCTAGGCCCTGTGGCAAGACATCGATCTGGATGACTACAGATGGCCCTCATTCTGTAGGGAACCTTGGACTTTTTGAGCTAAGGTCTTTCCTAGGTCTCAGTTTGATTGAGCCAACACCCATTTGTTTAGCAAAGATAGATAAGAAATGCGTTAATGAATAACAATTCCCCTCCCATGCTCCCTCAAAAAAAAATTAACAAGGCCTACCTATATCTTGTGGAGTTATTACATTTGGTTAAGAGATCCAATTTCCACAACTAAAATTCTTCCAATTCTACGATATACTTTGATGTATTATGGATGCTGATTCACTCAGAGAAGAGTCTAAAAATTATGGCAATTGGGAACCAAAATGATGTTAGAGCCAGATTGTGGAGGGCCTTGAATGCCTAGCTGACCACTGATTCAATTTCAGCTTTCTTTTCTCACTGTAGGGTACAATGAAAGTCATCCCTTCCACATTCCCTCAATTACACCTATTCTTTCTTAAACACTCACTAAATTCTGTAATGTTGAACTTGCTCTCTTTTCACTGTCACCATCAAACACCGCAGAGTTTGTCCTAAGAAAGACACACAAAATTCAGCTGCATGTGCATGTTTATTTCTTAGAAAGATGGGGAATCATGCATATAGATATATGCATGGAAGGTCTCTGTGAAAATGAGCTCAAGGAAGGACAAGCAAAGGGGACCTTATATCTTCAGAACAATTCCCTCTCATTCCTCTCTCCCTTTCTGGCTCAGGATGCCTGTATCCCTTGTTAGCCAAAAATATGGTTTTACAAAACAAGTAATGTGGCCCCAGGATTTCTAGTTTTGGCCAAATGTAAATATATGATGTCATAAAATAAGGGGTATTGAGACAGTGCCTCTAAGAAGTGAGGGCCCTAAAAAGATAAGGAAATGTCCAGTGGGCCATGTCCTTGGCAGAAGAATATTCCCAGTCAGCAAAATCCAGCAGAAGGACTCAGGTTCATTCACAGAACAAAACAAAACATGGCTGTTATGTCAGAGTATGCAAAGCATTATGGAAGGTTAAGCTCACTGTGGGCCATAATGTGTTTCTCCTGATTGGCCAATCCAGGTTATAGGCCTTTCTTGGTGAGAGAGGTTCAAGCTAGAATGGGGAGTGGTGGTAAGCTGGTTCACATCACATGACTGTTCTTCACTCACCAAGTCAGTCACTCTGACTAACAATTTGCTAGGGCTCAGACTGTACTCCAATCTCTACCACACCCAGACAAGGTTGTAACCACTCCATAGGCCAATGATGGTCCCAGTGCTTTTTCTGACTTTCTGTGGCCTTCTGTGTACATCTCTGACTCATTTCCAAGGCTGTTTAGAGGCAGCAAGGTGATGAAGTGACTAGAGCAATGGGAGTCAGGAGGACCTCAGTTCAAATCTGGTCTCAGATGCTTACCAGCTGCATGACCCTGGGCAGTTTCCTCAACTGCCTCAACTGTAAATAGGAGTGATACAGTAGCATGTAATTCCCAGGGGTGTTGTGAAGATCAAATGAGATACTTGTAACTCAGGGCCTGGCACATAGTAGGTGTTTGAAAATGGTTGTTTCCTCCTTTCCAAACCCTAGATTTTACAGATAGGGAAGCTGAGGCTAGGAGAGTCTCTTCTTCTCCCTATTCTATCCACTTATAATTGTAACCACATTCTACCTTGGAGGGAATTGGCTTAGACTGGGTACATTTAAAGGTATCCAATCCCTAACTGAGCCACTGAAAGTTTACTTAGGGCTTCATTGATGGCTCCAATTCTTCAAAGTGAGAGTGGGTGGAGACTGCCCAAAGACAGGGGCTCAGAATCGAAAGAGACCTGAGAAGTCACCTAGACACACTTGTATGTGTACTTGGTCTGTTTTTATTTTCCCAAAGGCAGGACCAGCATGATTGGGGGAAATTTTCAAAGGGGCAGAATGAAACTTGATGCCAGGAAAGATGAGCTAAGGACTCAAAGTGTTCAAAAGTAGAATGGGCAGCTTGGTGAGATGCTGGGTTATACCTGATAGTGTCCTTTAAACCTCTATTTTAAGGAGCAGGCTCTAGCCAACCATGTCTTCATTCTTTGCCATATCACACTTTGTACTTTTCTGGTACTTTGTAAATGTTACCTTCCTGTCTTGCCCCCCTCTCCACACCCATATCCTTTCTCTGTTGTTTCCCTCCATCAGAATGTAAAGTCCTGGGGGCAGAGCCAATATGGCAGCTGGAAAGCAGGGACTTGCATGAGCTCCCCACCAGATCCCTCCAAAAACCTATAAAAAATGGCTGTGAACAAATTCTAGAACTGCAAAACACACCAAATAGCAGAGGGAAGCAGGGCTCCAGCCCAGGATAGCCTGGATTGTCACTGGGTAAGGTCTATTGCCCAGACCTGGGAGCAGAACAGAGCTGGGAGCTGAGCAGAGCAGAGCCCAGACTGGGAGCTGGGCAGAACAGGTCCTAGTGCCCTGAATCAGTGATCTGTGGCAGTTACCAGGCTTTTCAAAGCACAAACGCCAAAGACAACAGAGAAGGTTAGTGGGAAAAAATGTGGGGGAAAGAATGAAAGGAGTTTGCAGTTTGGCCAGCACCCTGGGTGGGAGTGGAAGAGCTACAGATACAGAAGAACTACAGCTGAAGTCGCTTTTGGCTCCAGGCCCACCTGGTGGGAGGAATTAAGTGGCAGGTCAGAGCAGGAGTGCAGAGCATCCTGAAGATCTGAGTCATGTCATTGATGGTTCTTGAGAGAGGAGGAGTGCTGGTGTGGCAGAGCTTGATGTATAGAAATAGTTTTGGAAACAACAGCACAACCCCTCAAGCTTGGGACAAAGTACTCTCTACTCTACAAGCAGTCATACCCTGATGAAAACCTCAAGGGTCAAGTAGTTTGCTGGGAGCATGGCCAGGCAGTGAAAATGGACTCAGATTCGGACTCAGACTTTGGAATCTTTCTTTGGTGACAAAGAAGACCAAAACATATACCCAGAAGTCATCAATGTCAAAAAGCCTACATCAAAAGACTGCAAGAAAACATGAACTGTTCTCAGGCCATGGAAGAGCTCAAAAAGGATTTGGAAAAGCAAGTTAGAGAATTAGAGGTAAAATTGGGAAGAGAAATGAGAGCGATGTGAGAAAACCATGAAAAACATGTCAATGACTTGCTAAAGGACACCCAAAAATCCTGAAGAAAATAACACCTTTAAAAATAGACTAACCCAAATGGCAAAAGAGCTGCAAAAAGCCAATGAGGAGAAGCCTGCCTTGAAAGGCAGAATTAGTCAAATGGAAAAGGAGGTCCAAAAGACCACTGAAGAAAATACTACCTTAAAAATTAGATTGGACCAAGTGGAAGCCAGTGACTTTAGGAGAAATCACGATATTATAAAACAGAACCAAAGGAATGAAAAAATGGAAGACTATGTCAAATATCTCATTGGAAAAACCACTGACCTGGAAAATCGATCCAGAGAGATAATTTAAAAATTATTGGACTACCAGAAAGCCATGATCAAAAGAAGAGCCTGGACATCATCTTTTAAAAATTATCAAGGAGAACTGCCCTGATATTCTAGAGCCAGTGGATAAAATAGAAATTAAAAGAATCCACTCATTGCCTCCTGAAAAAGATCTCAAAAAGAAAACTAGGAATAACTTTGCAAAATTCCAGAGCTCCTGGTTCAAGGAGAAAATACTGCAAGCAGCCAGAAAGAAACAATTTGAGTATTGTGGAAACACAATCAGGATAACACAAGATCTACCAGCTTCTATATTAAGGGATTGAAGGGCTTGGAATATGATATTCTGGAGGTCAATTGAGCTAGGATTAAAACCAAGAATCACCTACCCAGCAAAACTATCATGCTCCAAGGCAAAATATGCATTTTCAATAAAAAAGAGGACTTTCAAGCTTTCTCAGTGAAACGACCAGAGCTGAATAGGAAATTTGACTTCCAAACAGAAGAATCAAGAAAACTGTGAAAAGGTAAACAGGAAAGAGAAATCATAAGGGACTTACTAAAGTCGAGCTGTTTTGTTTACATTCCTACATGGAATGATGATATGTATAATTCATGAGACCTCATTATTAGGGTAGCTGAAGGGAATATATATATATATATATATATATATATGTATGTATGTATGTATATACACACACAGAGGGCACAGGGTGAGTTAAATATGAAGGGATAATATCCAAAAAAAATGAAAGTAAAGAATGAGAGAGCAATATTTTGAGAGAGGGAGAAAGGGAGAGATAGAAGGGGTAAATTGTCTCTCATAAAAGTGGCAAGAAAAAGCAGTTCTATTGGGAGGGAAGAGGGAGCAATTTGGAGGGAATGCATGAATCTTTCTCTCATTGGGTTTGCCCCGAGGAGAGAATAACATATACACTCAGTTGGGTATCTTACCCCACAGGAAAGAAGGAAGAAGGAGATAAAAAAGGGGGACAATAGAAGGGAGGGCAGATAGGGGGAGGAGGTAATTAAAAACAAACACTTTCAAAAAGGGACAGGGTGAAGGGAGAAAATTCAATAAAGGGGGATAGGTTAGGAAGGAGAAAAATATAGTTAGTCATTCACAACATGATTATTGTGGAAGGGTTTTACATAATGATACACATGTGGCCTATGTTGAATTCCTTGCCTTCTTAGGGAGGGTGGGTGTGAAGGGAAGAGGGGAAAGAATTTGGAACACAAATTTTTAAAAGCAGATGTTCAAAATTTTTTTTTTTGCATGAGAGTAGCAAATAAGATATACAGACAATGGGGCATAAAAATCTATCTTGCCTTCAAGAAAGTAAGAGAAAAGGGGATGGAGGGGAGTGGGATGACAGAAGGGAGGGTTGACTGGGGAACAGGGCAATGAGAATATATGCCATCTTGAAGGGGGAAGGGTAGAAATGGAGAGAAAATTTGTAATTCAAACTCTTGTGAAAATTAATGCTGAAAACTAAAAATATTAAATAGAAAATAGAAAATATTAAATAGAAAATAGAAAAAATAAGATAGCACACACACACACAAACACACACACACACACACACACACACACACACACACACACACACACACACACACACACAAAAGAATGCAAGGTCCGAAGGAGCATCAACTGTCTTTCTGCTATTTCTATTTCCAGAGCTTCCAGAGCTTAGCACTGTGTGTGTTCAAATCCTGCCTGAAACATTTCCTATTTGTGTGACCCTAGGCAAATCACTTTACCCTATTGGCTTCTGTTTCCTCATTTGTAAAGTAACCTGGAGAAGGAAATGGCAAACTACTCTACTATCTTTCCTAAGGAAAGGTCTCCTAAGGAGACCCCCAAGAAGGCCAGGAGGAAAAATCAAGAAAATGAAGAGATTCAAAGTGGGAAAGATCATAGAAGTCTCCAGAAACTGGGAGGGAGGGGTTAGGTTGTGTAATTTCAATTTTGACCCTTGACACTTCAGTTGAAGTGGTGGGGGCAGCTCAAATTGGCTCTTGTGAACACCTTGCTCGATTTTCACCCAAAAAATGTGAAAATCTTGCAGTTCTGGGCTTGATTTATCATTTTGTTGATTGTCTAGACTTAAGAAAGTGTAGGAAACAATATTATTAATACGGATTAAGTTTAAGAGCATGTCATGGACACATTTCTTTGTTTTCATTCTCTAGAGAGCTTGCTAATATATGTTTACAAACAAATCCCTGATGAAAGGCTGGATTCTCAAATCAAGCCTTTAGGGATTCAATCTAAATTTTTTTTTTCAAATACACCTAAGACAAGTTCTGAGGAGGAAGTACCTTCAGTAACTCAGCCCCAGTTCTCTTGGAGTGCCCTTTGATCCAGTCCTTTTTGTACTAAAGGCCAGGCCTGGGATTTGATTAGATATAACTAGAAGGCTGTGCAGAGGGAAAGATGTGGAAGACTTCCCTGCTGCCCAAGGTCCTGACTTTGGGGATCCTGGGCCTCCTGATTCAATCCCCAGGTGAGCCAGTCTGCCAGGATGACCTAGAGTAGGGGATGATTTCTGCAGGGACATGGGAGGAGTCATTTGATTTTTCCATTGGAGATATGGGACTTGTGCATTGTTTTTTTATTTCTCTTATTTCCCTTACTGACTGAATGGTGGGTGGGCTGGAAGTAAAGGATTATTGCTATTTCAGTTTCAGGGGGTGAAACTCTGTTTGCTGCAGAGAAATTGATGCCCTCTCCATGTGTTATGTACAGCAACTTTTCTATCAATAGCTGGTGGGGAGAGGAGAAAGGGAAAGCTGAGTCATTTTAAAGGAGGTAGATAAGAGTGAGGGATGGGGGGAGGATATTTTTACAGACTGGAAATAGACCTCTGTGTTTGCATGACAAAATGTGGCATGCCTTATTTCTTTATTTTCTCTTTCTTTTTTTGTTAAATAGTGTTTTATTTTTTGAATGGCATGTAAATGTAGTTTTCCACATTCATTTTTTACAAAATTTTGAGTTTTAGGTTTTTTTCTCCTCTTCTTCCTGCCATCCACCTCCATAAGATGGCAAGCAATCTGATATAGGTTAATCATTTGCAATAATGTAGAAATATTTCTACATTAGTCATATCGTGAAAGAAGAAACAGAACAAAAGGGAAATGCCACACACACACACATGCACACACACACTCAAATTGAATATGGTATGTTCTGATCTATATTCACACACCATAGTACTTCCTCTGGATGGAGATAGAATTTTCCATCATGAGTCTTTTGGAATTGTCTTGGATCATTTTATTGCTGAGAAGAGCTGAGTCATTCATAGTTGATCATCTCACTATATTGTTCTTACTGTGGACAATGTTCTCTTAGTTCTGCTCACTTCACTCAGAATCAGTTCATGTAAGTCTTTCCATGTTTTCTGAAATCACACCCACTCATCATTTCTTATAGACAAAAGTTTTCCATTACATTCATATGCTGCAACTTGTTCAGCCATTCCTCAACTGAGGGGCATCCCCTGAATTTCCAATTCTTAGCCACTGCAAGAAGAGCTGCTATACACATTTTCAGACATGTGGGTCCTTTTACCTTTCTAATGAACTCTTTTGGATACAAACCTAATATTGCTATTGCTGGATCACAGAATATGCACAGTTTGATTACCACTTAGGTGGAGTTCCAAATGTTTCTCCCGAATGGTTGCATCAATACAGAGTGCATTTGGGTTCCAATTTTCCCACATTCCCAACATTTATCATTTTTTTCTGTCATATTACCCAATTTGATAGGTGTTAAGTGGTACCTCAGAGATGTTTTCATTTGCATTTGTCTAATCAGTAGTAGTTTAGAGCATTTTTGTATGGGTATAGAAAGCTTTAATTTCTTCATCTGAAAACTGGCTGTTAATACCCTTTGACCATTTATCATTTGGGGAATGACTTGTCTTCTGTACATTTGATTCAGTTCTCTACATATTAGAGAAATGAGGCCTTTATCAGAAACACTTCCTGTAAAAATTGTTTCCCGTTTTTTGCCTTTTTTCTAAACTTGGTTGTGTTGGTTTTGTTTGTGCAAAACCTGTTTAATTTACAGTAATTGAAATGATCCATTTTGCATTTCATAATGCTCTCTAGCTTTTGTTTGATCATAAATTTTCCCTTCTCTGTGTATCTGATGTGTAAACTCTTCCTTGCTCTCCTAATTTGCTTATGGAATCACCCTTTATGTCCAAATCATGTTCCTATTTTGATCTTAACTTGGCATACCATATGAGATGTTGGCCTATGTCTAGTTTCTGCTATACCTTTTTCAGTTTTCCCAGCAGTTTTTGTCAAATAATGAGATTTCAGAAGCTGGAATTTTTGGGTTATTTCCTCACTTTAATTTCCCCAAAACTCTGTTTGTATATAAGAGAAACTGAAGCCCAGCTGATATATGTTAAAATCACTCCTGTGCATTTTACATTAGGCTATACTTTGATCTCCTTTGGGGATCAAAAGCAGAATGCTAATCTTTCAGAGGCAAACCTGTCCCTTCTACTTCTGATCCAGGCAGAGTTTGGTCATATGCCCTGATAGTTGAGCTGTCTCTAACTCTTGGATTCTGGGGTGGAGAGCTGGGAGGAAACTTAAGGACCATTGAATTCCATGTCCTTTGCCCATTTAATCAAAGAGGAGAAAGAGGCTTATGGAAAGGAAATGAATTGTAACAAGTTCCCACAGGCAATAAATGGGAGAACTATGGTTTGAATCCCTGTCCTCTGAGACCAAATCCAGTACTTTGGCATCCAACCTCTAACCTACTACTCTATTCACTTTTATTGTGTTGTTGTGTTGTTGCTTTTCATTGTATCTGACTCTTGGTGACCCCATTTGGGTTTTGTTAGATTAAGCTAGGTTAGGTTTGAATTCGGCTTAGTGCTGACAATAAGGCACACTCCCAAGATAACATAGTTTTTATTGAAAGACAGGGGAAATAATCTATTTATCCCAAAATCACATTATTTAATAATTCCTACTACACAGTTAATGCAGTGACAAAGACAGAGGCACAGACACACAGAGGCAACACCTGTTGAGAAGAACACTGCCACCCAAGGTTTCTCCAAGCTGGGAATCCCTCTATTTTCTACAAATGCAGCAACAACGACAAAGGACACACACACACAACATACAACACACACTTCATGTTCAGCAACTGCTCCCAAGGCTTTCCCTAAGCTGGAGAACCCCTTTTTTTTTTACAGCTACCTTGGTTTGTCTTTCTGAACATAGTCCCAAGCAAAGCGTCCTTTCCGTGGTTTAGGTTCCAATGTGCCTGTCCAGTGTGGTGACTTTTTTAAGGCCCTGAACAAAGAAAGTTTTTCCCACCAGAGAGGGGAGTCACTCTCCCCCTGCCTCATTCCTAAGAATTGGCCACGTTAAAGTTTCTCCATCGGGAGAAATTTCCTGTCTTTTTTCTTAAGAGTTTCCTGTTCTTTGTTCTTTGTTCAGGCCTGTCAGTCTCCAAGCAGGAGAGTCCAAAGGTTTGAAAAAGGGGGCTGGGAGCTTGACACATACATGCTGGGCTTACATTGTAATATGGAGTATCTTCTCTAATGATTTATCATTCACCTACTGCACTATTCACATTTGTTGTGTTG
>JAQQSZ010009503.1:0-12757 GCA_028646595.1 Phalanger gymnotis
AGAGAGACAGAGAGAGAGAGAGAGGGAGGTGAGGCTCAATTGGATTTGGTGGGGAGGTGGTATTCATTTGGTGGCAAGACAGCTAGTAAGAAGATGGTGAGGGGACAATGCGAAGTTTGACTAGGTCTGACCTAGTTAGAGTGGGCCAGGTGAGGCATTCACCAAGCAGGACAATGAAGCCTCAGGTCAAGAGTTCCAGAGCAAAATGGGTTAAGTCCTCCTGGGCAAGGTCTCCGGTGGTAAGGCACTAAAGGATTCTCCTCATTGGAAGAAAATGTCTCTCACAATTTGAAGGATGACCGAGTGGAGTGGGAAGTGCTCACAAGGCAATACCCTATGTTCTCATCACTAAAGGTCTTTGTAGGATTCTAGATGACCATATATAAAGGGACTTACGCTGAAAAATAGGGTTTGATTGACCTTTTCAACACAAAGGTTCTATCATTCTGATATATTATTAGGAATTCTATATGTATTTTGCACCTGGAAAATAAATGAGTTTGATAAGTATTTCCTCACAGTTGCCCAATGAAAATCAATGGCTAAGCTAAGCCTGACATTTTTTCCATTTGTCGTTAAGCAACATTCCTTTTTCCTCCTAGAGGCAAATGCCCTGATTTCCCCTCAGAGGCCATTCTAGGGCCTGAGTCAGGATTCTATAGAAATCAATGAGTATTTCGAGTGATGGTGCCTTGTTTGGGGTAGAGTTAAATAATGTCAAAGCTAGAAGGGGTCTTGAGGGTCATCTAAGTCAAAGATGGGGACCCTGGAGCCTGGAATGAGGATACTGCAGAGAACCAGAACTGCCGTATATGGAGAGTCATGAGAAATATTGTTAAATAAAGTTCACAGTCACTTTTTTTCAAATGCAACAAAATCTAGGAAAATACAATTATTCTGGAAGGGTCAGGCTTTTAAGTGGCTCACTTACAGGAAGAAATTGACCATGGCATGTTTTAGAAATTTAAAATCAATGCCTATCAGTGCTTCCTTTAAAAGAGGATTATTCAATTTAATTATATTTAAACACCTTGAGAGAACAGCCTTAGTTGGTAGTTTTGGTATTGCCACTTGGAGTTGTGACCTTAAATTGCAAAAGGAGAACATTTTGATTTAAGAGAATGATTGCCTTTTCAAGCTGGGTTATTGATATTGGTTCCTCAGATTGAGGGCTTGCGTGTTCAGAGGGAACAAGATCGCTGTCAATTCAATTCATAAGACTATAATTTCATAGGATCAGAGATCCAGAGCTGGAAAGAACCTCAGAGGCTGTCTAGCCCAACCTTTTCACTTTACAAATGAGAGAGAGGGAGGGGGACTTAAGTAAAGTGACTTACCTGAGGTCACCCAGAATCAGAAGGAGGCTTTAAAGTCTGGTTCTCTGACTCCAGAGAGAGAACTTAATTCTATTGTACTTCACTGCCTCTATCCCATAAGCATTTATTCAGGACCTACTATGTGCCAGGTATATCACTGGGTGCTGGGGATACAAAGGCAAAAATGAAGCAGGCCCTGCCCTCAGAGAGTGTCTAGTCTACTGAGGGAAAGCAGTTTATGTACAAGCAGCCATCTTCAGGTATTTTAAGGATTGGCAAATGGGATATGTTCAATGATTAGACACTTATTAAGTATTTATTATGCATTATTATGAATTATATATATATTATATATCATATTTTGTAGTGTTATGTATTATCATACAGTATATATGTATATTATATTTACATGTATAATTATGTATATATGTATATTATATGATATTATGTGTATTATATACATATATATATATTGTAGTATTATGTACCACTTGCCGTTCTGGGGCTGGACATACAAAGGCAAAAGTAGTATTTGCCATCAAGGAGCTTGTTGTCTATCAGGGAGACTAGCCCATACACACATGAGCAAATGAAAATCATTTACCACGTGATACAAGTCTATGGGGCTTGGGGGAGCAGCTGGGGGATCTGGAGAGCCCTCACCTGGCAGGAGGCATTTGGATTGAGCTTGGGAGGAAGCTAAGGATTGAGAGGCAGAAATGATGTATGTGTAATGTACATATGGCCAGAAATGTATAAGAAGGCTGAAAACACAGGTTAGAACCAGATTGTGAAGGGCCTTATATGCCCTACGGAAACAGGACCCGAATTTTACCCTTGAGGAAACAAGAAGGTCTTATGGTTATTCAGTAGACCTTCAGCTGTGTCCTATTCTAGGTGACCCCATTTGGAGTTTTCTTGATGAAGACACTGGAGTGGTTTTCATTGTCTTCTCCAACTCATTTTACAGATGAGGAAACTGAGGCAAACAACATTAAGTGACTTGCTCAGGGTCACACAGCAAGGCAGTATCTGAGACTGGCTTTGATCTCAGGTCCTCCTGGGTCCAGGCCTGGTACTCTATCCACTGTGCTACCTCGCTGCCCCTAACAAGAGGTTACTAGAGCTTTTTGAGCAGAGGGATGACATAAGCAGACTTGTCCTTTAAGATCATTCCTTAGGTAGCCTTCATGGAAAGGACATGTTTCAAGTGACTGATGAGGTTGGGAGCCAGATTACAAGGAGACTGAGAATTGGGAGAATGTAGAAGAAATGGATAGAATGGTTGAATAAATCTTTTATTTTATTTTATCGTTTCCTCGGAATTTGGTTGTGAAAAGAAGGAGAGATAAAGATTGATAGCTTGTGCGAATGACTGGACCAATTAATGATGGGGAGACCTAGCATGTTGGTAGGCAGCCAGGGAGTAGGAGGTTGGTACAGAGAAATTGGAAATTGGAAAAAGGAAGGAGAGACACAAAGAGACAAAGACAAACAGAAAGACAGGGAAAGAGAAAAGGAGAAGATGATTATGGGGTGATTTAGTGAAAGATATTGGAGAGGGGATCAAGGGTGCAAATAGAGGGGTTGGCTATGGCAAAGAGAAAGGCTATGTCTTCATCACAGATTGGAATGATGGATGAGATAGTGAGAAATGATACCAAGGGGTTTGAGATTTTCTGTCGAGAAGAGGGAGCTCACAGCCAATGGCCTTCCCTTTTTCAATAAAGCACAAGAGGTTCTCTGCAGACTGTGGTATGGAAGACCTGAAAAGGGACAAGGAGGTTTGGACCAGTTGCTGCGATGAATTAGAAAATGTATTCAATGCTCCAGCTTTGCCCCATGAGAAAAGAAGTAAGGACAGTTGGGTGGAAGCTGCTGAGAGAAAGATTTAGCTTTGATGCCAACAGAGCTATCTGAAAATGCAGTGGGAGCCTTAGAAAATAGTGATCCCTCCCACTGGAAATCCTCAAGGAAAGGTCAGCAACGACTAAGGATACATGTCAGGTACTTTAGAGAGGGGATTCTCAATCAAGTTTAGGTTGGAGGATGTGGTTATTAAAGTCACTTCCACCTCTCCAATCCTGTGATTCTGTTTGTGGCTCAGGAGCTGTGGATGCTTGCGTGAGCTCATCTTCTGTCGTGGCTATTTTCTGCCTTTGCAGTGGGCATGTGTGCTCTGAGCTGCTCCAGGATGATCAAACATCCGATGTGATTTGTGTGCGGGAACATGAATAGAACATTAAGGAGGAAGTCTGAGAATGAAATGAGCAAAGCTGATGAATTTCTCTAGTGAGAGGGCCTGATAACTTTAGAAGGAACAGAGGAAATGAAAGGGGAGCACATTTTATTTTTTGACAAAATAATGCAATTACAAAGTAGAATGACATACATGAGAAAATTCATCTAATACATTCACCCCACCCCCCATCCCTCTTCCTCAAGGTGTATGTAATTAACCCTTTAATCCAAACTTGAGCACAAATCACACCATGAATTACAGGCCTGGGGCTGAAGAGACATCAGAGGCCATCTAGTCTGAGTGCCTTCATTGTACGCATCAGAAACCTAAGACGTGGAGAAAATAAAGAACTTGGCCAAGGTCACACACCTCAGAGATAGGATTCGAACCCAGGTCTTTCAACTCTAGAGCCTAAGATCACTACAGGTCTCAAGAGAGAATGACCGATGCTCAAGTCCCTGATTATTAGGAAGGAGAAGATCTCTTTTAAAGAAGTTCGATACTCAAGTATGAGTGTCAATGGATAGGAGTTTGGTTTCCATTTCTCTAGTTTCTGAGTGAAAATCGAAAGGGGCAAAGTAACAAAACCCAACTATTGTGTGGCCTTAGCTTAGGGGTATTTCAGGAGACAAGGCTCGATCTTCCGGTGAGCCTGGAGAAAAATACTGGTAACCAACAGAAGTTAGCTTTCCTATATCAAACGAAACCGTGAAAAATCAGTTTAATTTAAACCCAGAATCCAGAAGAGGGAAATCTGTTTTAATCTCCTCTTCGAGAGAAATGCATGGGTGAAATTGGCTCAAGTGGAGGGTAGGCCAGGAAGAGTTTGAATCCAGAAACATGAACCAAACTAGCTAGACTGGCAGTAGTTTGACATTCTGCCATGAAACACAGAGATGACACAAATATTATTTTTGTTTAGAAATATTCCAGGGGCTCAAATTAAGACAATTGAATACGACATTGCAAAGCAGATAGCCAAGGCAAGGAGCATGTGACAGGATACAATCTGAAAATGCAAAAAAAGAAAAAGTGATACTCCTCTCTCCCCAAATATCCAAACACCATTTTCCCCCTCATACAGAATAGTATCTTAACTGAAATTTACAGAGTGCTTTGTAGAGCGCAAAGTACTGTAGATATTTTAGACTTCTCCACAGCCTATTAAATTATAAACTCCTTGCGGGGGGGACTGTCTTGATTTTTTATGTCCTCCACCT
Source organism: Phalanger gymnotis (assembly GCA_028646595.1). NCBI lineage: Eukaryota > Metazoa > Chordata > Mammalia > Diprotodontia > Phalangeridae > Phalanger > Phalanger gymnotis. The sequence goes on from JAQQSZ010009503.1 coordinate 4,779, forward strand.
AGCACACAATAGGCACTTAAGAAATACTTCTTGATTGGTTAAAGCCTGTAATTCAGGAATTGTTTCTCCAATTTTACAAATGTGGAGGCTGAGGTTCATAAAGATTAAAATAAGGGGGATTTGGATTAAGAGGACCTGAATCCAAAAGCCACTTCAAATATTTTCAACTTAGAGCAAGTCATTCCCCCTGTGGGGGCCCTAGCTTTCTGACTGGTAAAATGAGGGGGTTGAACTAGTGCTAGATGATACCTGAAGTCCTTTTGGCCTTCACACCTATTAATGTCTGCAGTGACTCACACAGGGGCACAGATTGACTAAGCTTTTGAGGCAGAGTTTGAACCCGGAGCTTCCAAACTCCTGCTAACACCCTATGTGTACCCTGATGCTTTGCCTTTTGTGTCTCTGCCGATGCTCTGTCCAGTAGGAAGGCACTGTTGCTAGAGCCTTCTCCACTACGGTTATCTTCCATCAACTCTTGATGTATCTTGTGTGTCTCTACTTAGAAAAATACAACTGTGAGCTCCTTTAGAACAGCAACTGTTTGTGCCTTCTATTTCCAGCACTTAGCATAGTGCTTTCCACATAGTAAACACTTAATAATAAATGTTGTTTGGGCGATTCATTAATTGATCTCAGAACTGGAACAAGCCTGAGAGATCTACTGGTCCAACTTGTGCCTAACTAGGAATCCCTTCAGTAGTCACATAAAAGAATTCTTTACCCTTAGAAGTAGTTTATAAATCACATTTCAAAGAGTTGCTTATAAATCATATTTGAAACATACTCGTGAAAGAAACCCAAGAGTTGTGTAAAGGCAAATAACTGGACCTTGCTTATCTTCTGTGTGTATGTATGTGTGTATGTGTGTGTGTGTGTGTGTGTGTGAATCTACATGTTGACAAATGTTTACATTCGTTACAAATTACAATTTGTACAAATTTACAATTTGTTACAAATTACAGTTACAAGTTACAATTACAATTACAATTACAAATGTTGACAAATTTAAAGCAGGGGGAGAAACATGCATCCTGAGCCTATCCTAGGCAACTGGTGGTACAATGGATTGAAGGTTGGGCCTGGAGCCACAAAGAACTGAGTTCATATCCGCCCTCAAACACTTACTAGCTGTGTGACCCTGGGCAAGTCACTTACCTTTTGTTTCCCTCAATTTCCTCATCTGTAAAGTGAAGATAACAAGAGCACTTACCTTGCAGGGTTGTCTGGGGATCGAATAAGATAATAATTGTAAAGCGATTACCACGGTGCCTGGTACACAGTAAATGCTATATAAATGTTGGATAATAGCGAAGAAGAAGAAGAAATAAGAAGAAGAAGAAAAAGAAGAAAGAAGAAGAAAAAAGAAGAAGAAGCTGCCTAAAATAAACCCTAGCAGCCATGAAGTTTAGCCTTTTCATTCTCTATACTAGGAAACAGACAGAAATTAAGGGATTTGATAGAGGTCATGAGGCTAATAAGTATCTTAGGTGGGATTTGAACCCACATCTCTTTGACTCTCAGTCCCATGCCCCATCTATTCTTCTATTTTGCCTCTTCCTCTTCCCATGGTTCTTTCGTCTTGATTTTAAACTCGTTGTCCTTTATATCAGGGCTTTGTTCAAGCTCTATGGTCTTCCCAACTTTCTACTGTGCATGAGCAGTTGACCTAGGTTCATTTCCTGCTCTCCGTCAGACTTTATTCGTGTTCCAGAAGCCACAAATCATATCCGACATTTTGTTATCCAGACTAGCACAGAGCACATGTGACTGACTATCTGTGCTGTCTCTCCTTAGTGCCCCAGTCTATTGTGCCCAGAGCAAATCTCATTTCCTGCCTGGTCACCTTGATGTGCTTAAAATTCTAATTAGTATCCTGAGAACACTTCTCCATAGTCAAATGTCTGTGAGAAAGATAAATGGGTATATATTTTAAAAGACCATTTTTGACATTTAAACTCATGGATTAGGTGCTAGAAGGAACCTCTGAGGCCATCTTGTCTGATGTCACCTTATAGGTCTGCAACAAAGCCTGAAGGTGGTCAAGCAGGAAGTGAGAAACAGGTCCAGGATTGGAATCCAGTACCTTTGCCCCCCAAATGCCGTCCTCTTTCAGTGCCCACATACTTTGCTAAGGCTATATTATCCCAGATGACACAATCTAGACCAATGCTTCTTACATGTTTTGATCTCAAGATTCCTTTACACTCTTAAAAACTATTGGAGATATTCCCTCAAGAGCTTTTGTTTATAGGGGTTACATCTATCAGTATTTACTGTATTAGAAATTAACATGTCTTAGTATTATTATGAAAATGCTTCTGACTTTGTAAATCCTCTGAAAGAGCGTCAGGAACCTCTCCTGGGTTCTCAGACCATAATTTAAGAGTAGCTAATCTATACCATCTGACTTGTGTGCTTTGTACAGTGTCTGGCACATAGTAAGCACTTAATAAATATTGATTTTGTCAACTTATCATTTGAAAAATCTCAAATGCAACAGCTCTGATGTTTGACTTTGCACCCAGCAAATTAGCAAGGCTGACAAAATAGAGAAGTTGTCAATGTTAGGGGCACTCCAGGAAAACAGGCACACAAAGACTTTATTAGTGGAATAGTAGTCAGTTGAATTCTTCTGAAATGAGTTTGGAATTATGCTAAAGAAGTGATGAAAATATCTATACTGTGACCTAGAGATTGTAGGAATATATATCCCTGTAAGATCAAAGGCAGAAAGATCACTTGTCCTCAGTCACCAAAATATTCATAGCCATACTATGCATGTTAACGAAGAATTGCAAACAAAGATGCTGCCTCTCACTTGCAGAATGGCTAAGCAAATTGTGGAACATGAGTGTGCTGAATATTATTGCAGTATAAGAAATAGAGATGGAGGATTCAGAGAAGTGACAGAAGATTTATATGAACTGATTCAGAGTAAAGTAAATAGAACCAGGAAAACAATACATACAGGGACTATATTAATGTTTTAATTAATTAATAACAGCTAAAAACAACCCTGAAGGTGGACTCTATATAATCATAATCACCAGAAAATTTGCCTTGGAGAAGTGAGAAAATTCCACTCCCTCTCTTCTGTACAGATGTGGAATAGAGAACAGACTATGAAGAGCTTTAAATGACCGGGACCTTTTACTTGGGAGCCACTGGAATTTATTGAGTGTGTGTGAAGGGGGTGATGTGTGACATGATCAAACTTATGCTGTAGAAAAAGGGGTTAGAATGTTTTGATTGGCTAGCAATGATGAACTAGAAGCAATAGATTGATTAATGTTTGATATAAAAGGAACTTCCTAATCGTTAAAACTCCTCAAAAGTGGAATGGGAGTGGTAGGTTTTCCCTCACTGGAGATCTTTGAGCACCTGGATGATCACTTGTCCAGGGTGGTGGAGGGAAGCTTCCTGGTGTCCTATCAGAGCTGTGGGAATTACAATGGCTGTATAATCAGAGAATCTAGGTCCAAGTCCCGCCACTGACATTTATTACCTATATGCCTTTGGACAAGTCATGCATGCTTTCTGCTCTTCCATTTCTTTATCTAAAAAATAAGGAGTGGATGAAACAGCCTCTCAGGAACCTTCCCAGCTAAGATCTTTTCTATGACATAATAATAATAAAAATAAAACTGCTATCATATAACACTTTAAGGTTTACAAAACATTTTACAAATAATATAATCATCATCATCATCACTAGTGTTGATAAAGTGCCTACTATGTGGCAGACACTGTGCTAAGTATTTTATATTACCTCCTTTTACCTTCCCAAAAAGCTTGTGAAGTAAGTGCTATTAGCCCCTCTCTTTTACAAATGAGGAAACTAAGGCAAATACATATGTATCTATGGTTTTTCCCCTTTTTAATAGACTACCTTGAAGTTTTTACCAAAAAATATGGTTTTATATTCTCAGGAAGTATTAGCCTTTTTCCTTTCAATTCAGAATGATGGGTAGAGTAGATAAAAGAGAAAGTCCATAGCTCATACATAGTTTTAGAGAGACTCTTTGGAAAGGAACTTCATCCCTCTTTCCCCCACTATTTCTGGTGGGTTTGAGGGTTTTTTTTCTTCTTTTTTATTTTTAAACTTGCTAGACAAAATACCCCCAAGTTTTTATTGCATGACATTCAAACACAGCTGTTACATTGTCACCCTTAAAACCTAGAAAATGGCAATATGTTATAATGAGTCCACGTGGATAAATGGCTTTGATCATAGACTTCCTTTTCATGTTCAACTGAAGTTCCAGATCCAGAAACATCAAAAAAATAGCTGTCTTTCTTCCTTCTTTCCTTCCTTTCTTCCTTCCTTCCTTCCTTTTTCCTTTTTTCCTTCTTTTTCCTTCTTTCTTTCCATCTCTCTTTCATCTCTTTCTTTTTCTCTTTCTCTCTCTCCTTTCTTCCTCTCCTCTCCTCTCCTCCTCTCTTTCTTTCGTTCTCTTTCCATAACATCATCCCTGCTTCCTTAAACTTCAGGACTTAGATCATCCTGGCCCCTCTCCTTTATGTGTTTCCTAGCTTATCCTTGGACTCCTTAGGATTCCATGGCTTTTACATTTATAGAGCCCCTACCCTAGAGTTATCTTCTGGAAGCCTAGAACAAATTAGTAAGTGACTGAAAAAGCATTTCATTGTTATGTGCAAGGTACTGTGCTAAACTAGGATAAACAATATAAAATCACTGGTCTCAATCATCGTCCTTATGGAACTTACATTCTACTTGAGGAAAACAATTAGAGAGTGCTGGACAAGAACGGGAATTTTGGCCTGTAAAATCTCAGAGATGATGCATTCATCCATAAGGGAGAAAGGGGAAGGGAATAAACATTTATATAGTACCATTGTGTATGAGGCACTGTGCTAAGCCCTTTGGTCTTATTGAATGATGTAACTCTTTCCAGAAGCAAAGGTAGTAATGGTTTAATTACTGTACCCAAAGCAAGAAATGAAAAGATGGGTGTTAGGGGTGGTGACAGGGATTATGATAAAATCATCATGGTGTACAGATGGAGGGAGAGGACATGTGACCTGGTCTGAGGTTGGACAGATATTATGGGCCAAGTGAGTTCCTACTTCTTTACTAATTTAGAGAGCTGGGCCCCCAGGAGGGAGAGTTCCAAATCTGAATGAACTTAATAGCCTAGGTATTAAGGGCCAGGTACTGGAGGTCTTCTAGAGAAGGTCATATTCCAGGCATATAGAAACAGGACTGTGACAGAGTCAATGATGAAAATTTTAAGGGAGGACAGCTGAATGAGATGTGAAGCAATGGAATTCACAGACTCCTGGGGTCATGGAATCTCTGAGTTTAAGGAAACCTCAGAGGCCATCTATACAACTGAGATCTAAACAATAATTCATCCTAAACCATCCCTGACAAGTGGTCACTCAGGCTTTGCTAGGAAACCTCCCATACTGGAGAGCTCAATACCTAACTCCCTTCTCTTCTCTGACACTGATCCCATCCTGGTGCAGACCCTCATAATCACAGCTGGACTATTGCAATAGCTGCTGGGGGTGGGAGGGATGGGTCTGAAGCAAGGTCTGCCTGCTTCAAGTTTGTCCCCACTTTAATCCATTCCCCAAAGAGTTGTAAAGGGATTTTCCTAAAGTGCAGGTCCAATCATGTTACCCCCACTCAGCATCGAATACAAAATTCATTGTTCGGCATTCAAAGCCCTTCATTACCTAGCCTTCTTCTACCTTCCCTGTCTTTTTATGCCTTATTTCCTGACACATACTCTTTCGGGCCTCTTCTCTGTTCCTCTGTTCCTCCATCTCCCCATACACTCTCCATACACTCCATCTCTCGGCTCTGAGAACTCTCTCTGGTTGTCCCCCCCATGCCTGGAACATTCTCCCTCTTTTGCTACTGATCTCCCTGTCTTCTTTTAAATCCCCACTAAAATGGTACCTTTGACAGAAAGCCTTCTTCAACCCCTCTTGATCCCCATGCTTTCCTTCTGTGAGTTATTTCCTATTTATCCTATGTATAGCTGGCTTTGTATATATTTGTTTGCATGTTGTATCCCCCATTAGATTATAAGCTCATTGAAGAAAGAGAGTATTACCTCTTTCTGTACACCCTGGACTCAGTGCCTAGCACATAGTAGGAACTTAATAAATGTTCATTGATTGATTGATCCCAAGTCAGCCTGATACTCATTCGGACAATTCCAATAAATAGGGAGTTTTTCCTCTCACGAAGCCTAAATTTGCTTTTCTATTCCTGGTTATGCCTACTAGAGCCAATCAGAACCAGTACATAGTTTCCCTAGAATACATTTTAAAAATTACTGTTTTGAGCTTGGGGCTAATATGTTCCTATGTATTCCAAGCAACCATCACTTAAAATCTCTTTGCAAGAGTGTGTATGGGGAAGGAGGGAAAAGAAAATATTTTTCCAAATAGTGGTCACTCTCTAATTTCCCAAAATAACTTCTCTACTACTGCTGAGGGTGACCAGGAGGTATGAGCCTATCTGAGAAAAATAATTGCTAAGGGTGCCATGCATCCTTTCCAGAGGCTGTTCATAGAAATGCTGCTTTTTGGTTTGTAGCTGTGGCCTTTGCTTGCAGAACATGATGCTCTTAGTAATTCATCTCCTTTTTCTGGTCTCCCCAACATCATAATTGGAAAAGATCCTTCCCTAACTCCCCACCCCAGTGTCATTAATCACTAATTGCTTCATGACCTTTGCTTCTGGCTCCTGTGGTTTTTTTTCAGTACTGTGGGTTATATCTCCAGATTTAACATTACCCTTTAATTTGGTTTTAGAACCTTGATGAGTTAGCAAGCAAATAGAAAAGAGGGGGCAGGGTGGTCAAAGACTCAAGTTTGGAAAGGCATTATGGTATAAGCAAAAGAACTTAGGTTGGTTCAATGAAAAGGTTAGGATAGATGGCTTATGAGGTTCCTTCTATCTTCAGATCTACGATCCCATGAGGTCATATCACATGAGGACTGGTTGAAGTTAGTCATACCGTGTATCCTAGAAAAGAGAGGAGTTGGTAGACATGATGGCTATCTTTGGGTATTTGAAAGGCTATCATAGGAAAAATGAATTAATTATCATTGTCTTTTTTGGGCCCAGAGGACAGACCTAGGAATAATGGGAGGAAGTTGCAGAGGAGCCAATTTAGACTTGATGTAATGGAAAATTTCCTAACCCTCAGAGCTATCCCACAGTAGATTGAGATGCATCAGGAGTCAGAGTGTTCCTTTCAATGGAAACCTTTGAGCAGAAGCTAGTTGACCATTTGTTAGATTGTGGTAGAGAGGATTGTGGTGGAGGAAGGGATAGACTAGGTGGCTCCTGTGGTCCCTTCCAATGCTGGGATGCTCCAATTCCTTTCCCATGCCAGGCCCTAGCTCTATAAGATCTCTTGTACAATAGCTGCTTGGGTAGCAAGATGAATTTCAGTCTTGTCTGAAACCTTGACCTTTTTCTTTCTCCAGCTTCAGATTATTAAGCAGTCCCACTTTAATACCCAGTGGTCACCTCAAAAGCCTAATTTCCAAGGCTGAACTTATTGTCCTCCAAGATCATCTCCCCCTCCCTCACCAACTTTTCTGTCTCTGTCAGTGACTTCACTATGTTCCTAATCACCTACTCTTGACATCACAGGACTGTCTGATTCATCTTTAATAGCTAGTCAATCACCAAGTCCTTTTAATTTTAATTTACTTCCCTCTTAAATATGTGTCCACTTTCCATTCTCACTGATATCTTGTCTATACCTTAAATTATAGAATTATTTGATTCATAAGTGGGTACAAATTCTAGAGGCAGAAGAACTGGTGGAGCCATCTAGTCAAACCCTTCATTATACAGGTGAGAAAAATTAATCCAGTGGAGGTTAAGTGACATGCCCCAGGTCACACAGGTTCTAAGTATCAGAAGAAAGACTTGAACCCAAGACCAATAATTCTAGAGTCAGCACTTTTTCGTTGTACTACCCTAG
>JAQQSZ010009504.1:0-12757 GCA_028646595.1 Phalanger gymnotis
TGGCTTTTTGGAGCTCTTTTGCCATTTGACTTAGTCTATTTTTTAAGGTGTTATTTTCTTCAGTATATTTTTCAGTATTTTTTTGGGTCTCCTTTAGCAAGTCATTGACTTGTTTTTCATGGTTTTCTTGCATCCTTCCCATTTTTCTTCCCAATTTTTCCCTTACTTCTCTGACTTGCTTTTCCAAATCCTTTTTGAGCTCTTCCATGGCCTGAGACCAGTTCATGTTTTTCTTGGAGGCTTTTGTTGTGGGCTCTTTGACTTTGTTGACTTCTTCTTGATGTATGTTTTGGTCTTCTTCATCACCAAGAAAGATTCTAGAGTCGGAGTGTGAATATGAATCTGTTTTTGCTGCCTGGCCATGTTCCCAGCCAACTTACTTGACCCTTGAGTTTTTCAGCAGCGTATGATTGCTTGTAGAGTAAAGAGTTCTATGTTCCAAGCTTGGGGGGTTCCGCTGTTGATTTCAGTGCTATTACAGCCAGCTCTGCCACACCAGCACTCCTCCTTCCCCAAGAACCCCCAACCAGGACTGGACTTAGATCTTCAGCAGGCTCTTCACTCCTACTCTGATCCACCACTTAATTCCTCCCACCAGGTGGGCCTGGGGCTGGAAGCAACTGCAGCTGTAGTTCTGCAGCTGTCCCACCTTCACTGCCCGTGGGGTGGTGGGTGAACCTGGAACTCTATCCCCTCTCCCCAGCAGCTTTTCCCACTAACGTTCTCTGTTGTCTTTGGTGTTTGTGTGTTGAGAAGTCTGGTAACTGCTGCAGCTCACTGATTCAGGGCACTAGGGCCTGTTCTGCCTGGTTCCTGGTCTAGTTAGTCCGCAGTGCCCATGCTGGGCTCTGCTCGGCTCCCAGCTCCCTGCATGAAAGACCTCACCCAGCAACCATCAAGCCCTGCTTTCCTTTGCTGTTTTGTGGGTTCTGCAGCTCTAGAATTGGTTCAGACCCATTTTTACAGGTTTTTGGAGGGACTTGGTGGGGAGCTCAAGCTAGTCCCTGCTTTCTAGCCCCCATCTTGGCTCCACCGATCTTGAACCCACATTTTAAAGAAAGACTCAGGCTTAACTGACCTTTGTTCTCTACATTTTGTCACCATGCTTCATCTCTCTAAATTTTCAGCTCCCTTAGAATGGAAACTCTTCAAACGCCAAGATTGTCTTCCTTTTTGCTTGTGTTTGTATCAACAGCACTTAATATAGTGCCTGGTACATGATAGGCCATTTTATAACTTCTTTTTTTATTTTACTTAAGAGGTGTATGTGAACCTTACAAAAATTGATAACTTCATTTTGATTAGATTGCATTGTCTTATAATTCTATGTGTTCTATTCCATTTGCTTAAATACAAATGCATTATTGTGATAAAGTATACTTGGGCTTCACAATCCTGGCTAAACAATCAATGTTAAAAATATATATTTTAGGAACCCTTGCATTTAAATTCATTCTCAAACTTTTTGTCTTTGTGTCTTATCTACTTGATGAACCTAAAATATATGTAGGCCTTCTTAAATTCTAGCACAATTCTGTTAGTTATGCTTGAAATCATCTATCTATCTATCTATCTATCTATCTATCTATCTATCTATCTATCTATCTATCTATCTATCTGTCTATCTGTCTATCTGTCTATCTGTCTATCTGTCTATCTGTCTATCTGTCTATCTGTCTATCTGTCTATCTGTCTATTTGTCTATCTATCTATCTATCTATCTATCTATCTATCTATCTATCTATCTATCTATCTATCTTTTTGTCTATCCATCTACCAAACTGTTTATACATATAGACATATTTCTCACATGTAGATAGAAATATTATGAAAATTAGAAAAAGACATTGGAAACAAAAATCACATTTTATATATTTACTTTTTTTTCTCCTCACTTTTATAGAAGTCTACCATTTCTTTCCCAGATCATATATTTGGAGCTAGAAGAAACCTATGGTGGTGGAGGAAACAATTTCTTCATTTTACAGCCAGAAACATAGTGACATGGAGAAACTTATCTAAAGTCAAAAGTCGAGATTCCAACCCATGTTTGTGACAAAAATGTAGGCTTATTCCATTTTATTAAAATTTCCTCCCCTTCCTCTCCACTTCCTTTCCTTCTTATCTTTGTCATCTACATTATATTTCAAGTGAAATTAATATTTGACTCGTACTTCTTAAAAGAGTTGAAGTATTTTATATTTGCTAAAATATTGGGCAGTCATCCACAATTCTTCCTTAATTCTAGACAATTCAGTGTAGTATAGTAGATAAAGTGTTAGTTATGGCATTAAGAAGACCTATATTCATTTCCTGCCCCTCTGTAAGGTTAATGAGAAATAAGATCTTCCCCACCCATCAATAGGCTTTATGTGGAGCCCATTAAGGAATGCTTGCTTGCTAGGAAGGCTTACACACCTTTCGTTAATTTCCAATTAGGCACTGAGTCTACAGAGCATATATTCTGAGAGGTGAGCTTTTGCTTTGAGGGCTCACTTATAAGAAAGATGCTGTGATTCTTTAGTTGAGACTCTGAGTGGTGGTATGTTCAGAGCTACTCCACTCCTCAGAGGTAAAGGCTCTCTCAATTCAGTGGTGAATGTAAAGCTTTGATTCAGTCGATAGAGCCCTGTCTTTTGGTCTTTATTTCTCTTTTCTGTATTTCCTGTGTTTTTATTTTATATGATTAAAAAAGAAAGATTGTTGACCCCTAAAACAACTATCTTTCTTTAGTAAAGCAGATAAAAGCACCTACACTAGTAGCCATCCTGGGTATGCCAGTGTGGCTGCCTTTGCACCCTAATACAGAAATCAGCTGAGTGAACATGGGAAAGTCACTCAATCTCTCAGTTTCTCAGGATACTCTCTAAGGTTATCAGTTGCTTTTTAGCATATATGAGTGAATAAACAAATGGCAAGTTTCTACCCTCATAAAGTATAGATTTGGGATGCACTCTCTCCAGAAAATGTAGCATAACAGTGATGATCCTAGCTCTCATTGCTGAAAGGCTGAATAGTTAATGTTTAAAAAACAACGGGTATAGTGATGTCTATTGGCTCTTCTCTTGTTACCAATAGTGTTCCTCCAATTATAAGAGGACCCATGCAGGCCAGTTCCATTTGACAACTTGCTAGACTGGCTATCTGACATACAGGAATAGCAAGAATAAGCACATAAACATTCTACTAACACCTGGGGGGAGGGGCTGTATGCCCCCTGTGCTACTTTGGAAAGGGATTTATTTCACAGTTTATTTCAGTTCCTTGATACCATAGTTCTACCAAACTCCAAGTCCAAAACCCAAAACCTTTGGGCTCAAATTACAGGCACCTTGGGTTCTCAAATCTTCTCTACTTGTAGTCTGGCTTGCTGCATATTCAGCATGTGAAGCTGCCTCCAAGGTTGCCATGGCTGGACCTCCTGGGCCCATTGGAGATTTGAACACTTGTTCCTAGAAATAACAAGGACAAATGAGACAGAACCAACAAGAACGAAACCCAGAACATATTTCTTGGAACCACAAGACCTTCCCCCTACCAAATAAATACATGGTAACCTGCATTGTGAATGAATTAGATCTTGTGACCTTTACCTCCTCCAGATGCTGAAGAAAGGGAAAGAATATCCCAGCCTGGAAATCCTTAAAGATGCAACATCTTCTGGCATCATGTGGCAGGAGAATTCATAGTGTCATCTTCCAGAATCTAGTCTCTCAGAATCTGAAGTGATCTGGCATGTGCAAACTATGCCACCCCCCCACCCCATTATACTGGTAATGTTAGAAAGGGAGAGGAATGCACAGTGACAGTGAAATTCTGGCATTCTAGTTCAATGGCTTTAGAGAAATCTTCAGTAGAGATTTAAACCCTTCCTCATGTATAATAGAAAAGGTCGGGGAATTGTTTTAGTCATTGTATCCCACAAGTCTAAGAACTTAGCACACTGCTTTGTACATAGTAGCTTAATAAATGTTAATGAAATAAAGTTTCCCTTCACTAACAGAATGGAAGTAGATAGAGAGAAAAAGGTATAGAGAGAGGAGAGGAATTGAAAGTACTAGTACCTGTGTACCCTTCAATCCAGCGACACTGACGTCCTGGTTGTTCCATAAACAAGACGCTACATCTCTCACATCTGGGAATTCCCTCTGCCCTTTTCCCATGTCTGGAATGTTCTCCCTCCATAACTTCACTTACTAATTTCCCTGGTTTCCTTTAAGTCCCAATAAAAATCCAGGCTTTTACAGGAAACTTTTCCTAATTACTCGATTCTAGTGCTTCCTTCTTTTTAATTATTTCTTGTTTATTCTTTATGTAACTTGCTTTTTGCTTATTTCTTTGTGTGTTTTCTCTCCTATTAGATAGTAAGCTTGTTGAGAGGAAGGACTGCCTTTTGAATCTTTTTGTATATCTAGTGCTTAGCATAGTGCCTGGTATGTAGCAGATACTTAATATATGTTGATTGAATGACAAGAATCCTGTGTTTCAGAGATTCACTTTATGTATAGCTGAACCAAAATTTACAGGAGCAATCCAGCCTTAGGGAAGACTTCAGGAAAGTAAGCACAGGGTCAAAATTGGTAAACTAGAGGCAGCTAGGTGGCTCAGTGAGTAGAGCACTGGCCCTGGAGTCAGGAGGATCTGATTTCAAATCTGGCCTCAGACACTTGATGCATGTACTAGCTGTATGACCTTGGGCAAGTCACTTAACCCCAATTGTCCTACCTTCCCCCCTCCAAAAAAAATTGGGAAACTACATTTCTACTCTTGGCTAGGACAAAAAAAGTAGCAAACATAATAGGGTATATGGAAACAAAATAATTAATGGCCAAATTAGGGAAGAGAAAATAAGAAAAAAAACATTAGGAACATAAAAATCAGACAGAAGATGCTATTATCTTTTATTTTTCCACCCTCTGCCACTGGCAGAGACCATCTGAGGATCTTTAAATGAGATGAGGAGACAGAAAGGGTAAGAGCTATTCAGAACCACATGAATTTCTATGATTTCAAGCACACTGGGTGCTTGTGAACTTGGGAATAAAACTAAACTGAACAGAAGAAGGCAGCAGAAATGAATCATGCTATGCTTCACAGAGAGTATTAGCACTTTGTTGTCTCAGACATCATAATTTATCTTTAATTTATAATCAAAATCATCATTGTCCAAAAAAAATGACTCATTTTGGAAAAAAAATTAAATCATGTCAACTCAAACTTGGGTTTGTATGTCTAAAATCCTCTTAAAATCAGAAAGCCCTTCAAATTCATGAGATAGTTTGAAAGTACTTGTTCTATATGATGGCAGTACCAAGAGATCAGTTCTACGTGACCATTTTTTCTTTCAATATGTTTTCTAGTGAATCTTTTAAAAACATCCTATGGTGTGGGCAAGGTGCAGGCAAAACTTTGCCTTGTTAGGCTAAGCTGAGGTAGCAATTATTCTTCCACTCATTGGATATCAGCATATAAGGATAGGATGTATTTACTTAGCATCTGCTAATCCAATGTTTAATGCATATTCACCATGTTAACTTCTATCAATGTTTTATAAAAGCTTATTAGCATCATTCATTACAACATAGCTAATTCTCAGGGAAAACAAATCACATGCCAAGGATGATGGGTTTCTTGCTCATCTATATTTAATTTGCTAAAAACAAAAAAAAAAACAACAACAAAAAACCAACTAGTAATGTATTTTTAAGATGAAAAAGGTGCATTGTTTAAATTTTTTGATAATTCGAGAACTGGTGAGAAGGCATTAAATTTTTCGAATATTCTTCTTAAATTGTTTTATAATGAAGTATATTTTACATAAAATACATTTTTTTTAAAAGTTACTTTTAAGCATTAGAAATTTTAATATATTACTGTAAGGTCAATCAATAAATGAAAGATCTTTTCTGCCCATTGAATAGGCCTCAGGTAGGGCCAGGAAAGGGAGGCCTGAGAGGCAGGCCCACACCCTCTCACTAAATAGGTGTGAGGCCCACACCTTTTTGTTAGATAAGCTGATGTGGGCCTCTGGGCACTAAGGTGAGATATGTGCACTGAGCTATAGTCAATCAGGTGCCAGATAGAACTGTATAAAAAGAGAGCCCAGAACTGAGAGCAGCAGGATTCAGAAGCAGACATCAAGAGGACACTGAGGCAGAGAGAGTTATAGGAATCAGAATTCAGGCCAAGGAGAAGGAGCCGGAGCTCAGAGCCTACTGAGCTGCAGAAGAGAGTGCTGAGTGGAGAGTTAAGATTTGTGAGACATTGTTTACAGGAAGGTCTAGCAGGGGGGAAGGCTACAGGATGACTTGACTCCTTGCTATAACATTGTTTTATAATTTCATTGTTGCTACATTGAGGTAGGCTTACTGGCTTTGGAATATTATTGCTACTATATGGAAATGGAATTACTGGTCCTGGGATTAGATTCTCTCATGTCTAAATAAATGTTATACTTCCTCTGCCTTCTACCTAGAGAATTTCTTAAACTTCAAGATTCTGAACTATTCAGGCAAATCCATGGACATCCTCTAGGTCATGAATCTTGCCTTATTGATATAATTGCCTAATCCCTGTTTAAGTCTGCACAGACCCTGTGATCTCCCTTAACATTCTTTCCTTCTGTCAACACACACACATGCACACTCACTCATGTACACACACACACACACACACACCCCATTTCAGATGTAAGCCGAGTAAATTAAATTAAAAACTATATAGCATACATGTAAACTTTTGGAGTGAACACATTAAACTCACAATCTGATGAGTCCAAAATGTGTAATAATTCTGACTTCCAAAGTATGGTTATGAAACATGTGAATGTTTCCTGATTATGCCCTCAGAGTGAAAATCCCAGTCACGTCATGGGAAAGTTCATCATTTTTCATGTGACTCCTAGAGCTGTTCTTTGTCGCCATGCTCCAAATGAAGAGACAGAGGAAATACAGAAGAATGAGATCAACAATATATGTGTATAAGAAATAGGATTGGCTCAATCAAATTCAGTCTTTAACAGAATAGAATAACATGATTATATATGGGTGACAGTCACAACCATATGCAATAAGGTAGTGAGGAGGTAAGCACCAGTAGTAACTCATTTTTTTTTCATTTCCCCTCATCACTTTAGTCACCTAAGCAAGTACCTTCTAGCAAAGAAACAACAACAGCAAAATAACAGCAATAACAACAAAAATCCACAATCTGATAATTTGCTATATGTTTTCTTTTCCAGTGTCCCAGAAATTGGTGAAGGTTTGAGGCTGAGATAAGGAACTGCTGCAGCTTCCATGGTCTTGCTGCTTCATGTGTTCAGGGAAAAGTCCAACACCTTTTATCCCCATGTTATATTGTTTCCCGCTTTCATGGGCCCTCCTTTTATTAGCACATCAGTCCTAAACATGAGGTATTCCCTTGCCTCTGGAGAGGAGCCAAAAACCACCTGCACATCACCAAATTCTATGCAAGTACAGGCCATTTTAGCCTTTCTTGCGGAGCTTTGTAGAGAATTAGACATGATTTCATTTAAATAAGGCAACTTGCCTTTGAAGGAATATGGTAAATGAAAATAACAAATTTTCAAGTGCCTACTGCTTAAAAAGCACTGTTACAGAGCTTGGAAAATGCAGGTGGTGATGTTTATCTAGGACATGTTACCTGGCTTCATGAAATTTAGATACTAACATATAGTAAGAAACAATCATAGATTGCTACAATATATAATATTCCGTAACAAGTACATTAGAAGCATAGTGGCTGGATTAGGGAAAATCGTGGTTTCAAGGGGAAGTGGGGTTTTTGGCAGTGGTGATGGCTCCACTGAGGAGGAATTTATGACCAATTACATGAAGAAGCAAATAAAGGAAAGAAATACTGTTCTGACAAAAAAAAAAAAAACAAAAAAACAAAAAACAAATGAGGACATTGACCCTACCTGGATAATTTTATTTTAAAGTGAGCCCATGTGAGGATCTTTAGATAGACTCCAAAATAAGAAAATTAAGAAGCAATTCAGACAGTTCTCTATATTGGTGCATCATGACAAAAACTAAGATGACATAGAGACAGCATAAACAGTTTTTGTTTTTAAATTTATTTATTTTTAGTTTTCAACATTCATTTTCATAAGATTTTGAGTTCCTAATTTTGTCCCCATTTTTCCCTTGCCCCCACCCCAAGACAGTATATAAATTGATACAGGCTCTACATATATATTCATATTAAGCCTATTTTCACATTAGTCATATTGTAAAGAAGAAATAAAACTATGAGAAAGAAAAAAATACAAAAAAGAGAAAAAGTAAATAATATGCTTTGATCTGAATTCAGACTCCATAGTTCTTTATTCAGGATATGAACAGCATCTTCCATAATGAGTCTTTGGGAGTTGCATTGCTAAGAAATGATAAGTCTATCTATGTGAGTCATCACAAAATGTTGCTGTTATTATGGTCAGTGTTCTGGTTTCACTCACTTCATGCATTATCAGTTCATTTAAGTCTTTCCAGTCTTATCTGAAGTCTGCCTGCTCATTATGAGTCATAGCAAAATAGCATTATATAATATTCATATAATACAACTTGTTCAACAATTTCCCAATTGATAGGCACCCCCTCAATTTCCAATTCTTGGCCACCACAAAAAGAGCTGCTATAAATATTTCTGTATGTGTAGGTCCTTTTCCCATTGATCTTTGGGATACAGATATAGGAGTAGTGTTGCTTGGTCAAAGGTTATGATAATTTTAATAGCCCTTTGGGCATAGTTACAAATTGCTTTCCAGAATAGTTGAATCACTTCACAACTCTACCAATAATGTGTTAGAGTTATAATTTTCACATATCTTTATCATTTTCCTGTTTTTTTTCATGTTACCCAATCTCATAGGTGTGAGGTCACACCTCTGAGTTGTTTTCATTTGCATTTTTCTAATCAATAGTGATTTAGATCGTTTTTTCATATTACTATAGATATCTTTAATTTCTTCTTCTGAAAACTGTGTGTTCATCTCCTTTGACCATTTATCAATTTGGGAAAGACTTGTAGTCTTATAAACTCGACTCAGTTCTGTATATATTTTAGAAAAGAAGCCTTTGTCAGAGATACTGGCTCTAAAAACTCTTTCCAGGTTTTTGGCTTCCTGTATAATTTGGTTGCATTGGCTTTGATTGTGCATTTTTTTCCAATTTAATGTAATCAAAAATTATCCATTTTGTGTTTCACACCATTCTCTGTCACTTGTTTGGTCACATATTCTTCTGTCGTCCATAAATCAGACAGGTAAACTGTTCCTTGCTCTTCCAGATTGCTTATAGCAGGGCTGTCCAACCTTATGTTTTTTTTTGAAACAACAGAGATATTTCGATATGCCATTGTAGTGAGAGCTCTTTTTTTAGTGCCATTTTATGCCATTTAGTGAGAGCTCAGTAGCTTGGCTTCTTTTACTAAAGCCTTTATGTAAATTTCTATGCTTGTAGGCAGATCACATTAAAAGAACTACAGGGCTGCGGGTGACCCTGTGGGCCCCATTTTGGACAGCCCTGGTTTATAATATCAAACTTTATATCTAAATTGTGTACCAATTTTGACTTCATTTTGATGTATGATGTAAGATGTTGGTCTATGCCTTGTTTCTGTCCTACTGTTTTCCAGTTTTCCAAGCAGTTTTTGTCAAAGAGTGACTTCTTATCCCGGAAGCTGGAGTTTTTGGGTTTATCAAATAGTTGATTGCTATAGTCATTAACTATTGTGCCTTGTGTACCTAACCTATTCCACTGATCCCCCACTCTTATTTCTTAGCCAATATCAAGTAGTTTTGATGATTGCTACTTTATAAAACAGTTTAACATCTGGTGCAGCTAGGCCAACTTCCTTTGTATTTCTTTTCATTAATTCCCTTGAAATTCTGGATCTTTACTTCTTCCAGACAAATTTTATTATTTTTTCTAGCTCTATACAATAATTTTTTGGTAGTTTGTTTGGAATGGCACTGAATAATTAAATTATTTTAGGTAGAATTGTCCTTTTTATATTAGCTCAGCCCACTTACAAGCAACGGAAGTTGTTCCAGTTATTTAGATATGATTAACTTGTGTGAAAAGGGTTTTCCCTTTTCACACATTCCTGGCTTTCCTTTGGCAGGTAGACTCCCAGATATTTTCTAACGTCTTCAGTAACTTTCAATGGCATTTCTCCTTCAAACTCTTGATTTTGGGCTTTGTTAGTAATAGTTAGAAATGCTGATGATTTACATGGGTTTATTTTATATCCTGCAACTTTGCTAAACTTGTTTATTATTTCTAGTAGATTTTACTTGAATCCCTAGGATTCTGTAAGTGTACCATCATTTCATCAGCAAAGAGTGATAACTTTATTTCTTCTTCACCTACCCTCATTGCTTTAATTTATTTTTCTTCCCTTATTGCTAAATCTAACATTTTAGTACCATATTAAATATTAGTGATGATAATGAACATCCTTGTTTCACCCCAATCTTATTGGAAATGCATTTGGTTTATTTCCATTCCATATAATACTTGCTGGTGGTTTTAGATAGATTATATTCATCATTTTAAGGACAACTCAGTTTCTTCCTATGCTCTCTAGTGTTTTCAAAAGGACTGGGTATTGCATTTTGTCAAAAGCTTTTTGTATATTTATTGAGATAATCATATGATTTCTGTACCTTTTATTGTTGACAAGGTCAATTATGCTGATAATTTTCCTAATATTGAACCAGACCTGCATTCTTGGTATAAATCCTATCTGGTCACAGTGTCTTATTCTTAGGATAAATTGCTGTAACCTTTTTGCTACTATTTTATTTAAAACTTTTGTTTCTATATTCATTAGGGAAATTGGTCTGTAATTTTCTTTCTCTGCTTTGCTCTTCCCAGTTTAGGTATCAATACCATATGTATATACTAAAATGAATTTGGTAGGACTCTGTCTTCACCTTTTTTTTGATTTTGTCTTAAAGTTATTTTGTCTTATGATGATTTAAGCCATCGCTCTCTATGTCTGCAGGTGGACTCAAACAATGAGGACTTCATAGGCACAGGGTGGTTAGAAGAGGATTGTTTCTATGCTCTCATTACAAAGCTTCCAACTAATCATATTGTTCCTTAGCTTTGTAACCAACCATGTTGTTTTCAGTCTCACGATGTCATCTATCCTGTTCTCCTTTTTGTTCTGTACTTTCAAATACCTATAAAAATGGATTTATCCTTTTGTTTGGGGTCTTTGGCCAGAGGCAAAGGCACTGATCATTATATTGCCAGTTCACATGCTTTTATTAATAAAATGATATCTTGCTGAAAGAAATATGCTTTAGTTTACTTTTTGTTCAATTTTATATGTGACACAGGCAATAAAGTCTTTTGTTGAATTGGAAATAAAGAAAGAAAGAAGATAATGAAATGCACGAAAGCAATGAAGATAAGATTGAAGCACAAGAAAGAGCAAAGAGAAAAAGAGACTGGCAAGAAAGTTACAGGAAAGTTGAGATAGACAGGGGAGAGTTTGGCAAAGTTTCTAAGCAAAACCAAAGGGAAAAAAGGAGAAGAAAAATTGGACCTTCCAGAGGCCATCTAAAGTAAAACTGAAGTAGCATGAGTGATGTTGAGGCTATAGCAACGAAGCTTTTTCTCCCTCTGCTATCTTACACTTGCTTTGAAGGACTCATCTCCTACACAGAATAGTATTGGCTTTTTGTTAATTAGTTTTCAACACAATTTAATATTCATCAGAGTAATTCTTTTGGACACAGAAACAAAAGGCCTGGTTTAAAACGAAAAAGACCCAGTCCCTTACTGGCTGTTGAGGAGATGGGATGAGGAGGTTACCACCCACTGCTATTGCTATTTGTAATTTAATGTTCTGAAATTCACTGAATTGTGACCTTTATTGACTTCATTTAGAGTATATGGAAATCATCTCATTAAACCAAGTGTTTAAAATGGTGTTCAGTGACTTAGGAGAAATCTGTCTTTAGAGAAGTCATTCTTTCCTTTAAATGCATATTCCTGGGTGAGAATCCAACCAAACCCCTATGTATCTCCTGGTTGGATGGTGAAGGATGTTGCATCTGGGTGGAGTGTTCTGTCACACACACACACACACACACACACAAACACAAACACACACCAAAAAAGGGAAAAAATAAACTCCTGCTATTTGGGCTTAGAAACCACCCCATGTTCCAAAGTGGCTAATATTATGAAAAGACTATAGCTACCATCATCTATTTTGATTTCCAAAGATCTTGCTGCCATCTTCCATCTAGCACAACTCTGTCCTTGCTATTTAAATTTACTTAGTTGTAATGTTCAGTATGTGTAAGAATTTTATTTTTCAATCAAAGCAAACAAATAAACAAAAACAACAAACCAAATACATAAAAAAGTTACAATATGAAACATAATGTGAGTGCTGAGGAAGAAGATTATTGTCTACTGAGGGATAAGAGAAATGTTTGAGAAGAAACTAACTTTTTTCACATTTTTCACATTTTAATGGGGGAGACAATACCAAATGGAAGGTTTTGGCTACAAGTCAGATGGAAAACTCCCATGGTCCTTAGAGAAAATCAGGGAAGCAGATGGTCATGCCTCTTCTTTAATCTCTTTTTCTTGTTCTTTTTCTTGATTTCCTTTTCATGCTTCTCTTGATTCTTGTGTTTGAAAGTCAAATTTTCTATTCAGCTCTGGTCTTTTCACTGAGAAAGCTTGAAAGTCCTCTATTTTGTTGAAAA
>JAQQSZ010009505.1:0-12757 GCA_028646595.1 Phalanger gymnotis
ATGAAAGAGTTCCTACTCTCAAGGAGTTCCTCAAGTTTCTACTCTCTCATTCTGTACAGGGGAGACATCATGTATGAGTGTAAGCATAATAGGTAGGATCTGGGGTCTCACCACACCTTATAAGTTACTCAGACTTGGTCTACTACTTACCTCTTTGCTATATAATTAATTTTAACCCTACACACAATGTAATTATCTAGTGGTATATTATGAATTTATTGGCTGATACCCTAGTTCATTAAATATTAATTTTATAATAAAGCAGAAAAATCGTCATTTTCCGGTAGCAATTAAACTTAATGGTATATATGTAAATATATATTAAAATTGAAGAATACATATAACTTATTTAGCAAGTGGAATCAATCGTAAACATGATATGTACGACTATTTACAATACTTTAGTTATGACCAATGTCGCAACTTGTGTTACCTTAAACTAACTTGACAGTAACAATTTAATAGAGTTAATCCTTGTTCATTTATCTAGAAACTCAGTCTTACACATTCATCTTATACACCGATGAAGGTTTCTTAAGAATCTTAATATTTCTGCTCTTTTTTGTCTGTCTTTAGCAATCACAAGAAAAATAGCAGAACATTTCGAAAATTGCATGTAATAGCCAATCCCTCACAGAATCCGTGTAAAAGATTCTATATATCCTCCCTCACCCCTCCCTTCCCACAACATATTTGGTCAAGGAAGATGTTTTTCAACATTTCTATCCAGTCTTCTCAAATTCTTTATAAATCCTCAGGGATCGTGAGTAAAAAATACATCTTTTCCTTGATTCTGTAGAGAGAATGACTTCACATTTTCTCAACTAAAACTTTGAAATTTCCAGGAAAACCACTCTTCTATCATTCAAGTTGAGTTTTTTACTCCGTCTCTTAAAGCTGCAGTAACAATATTTGACAAGATGGCAGAGTGAGAGGTAGCAGTTGAGTCTAACTTTCTTGTATAGTTACTCCAGCCAAGTTCTTCTGAGGGCATCAAAGTGCTGTAAGTGACTTAGGAAATCCACATAGGAACAGGAGTGTGTGTCTTTTTTTTTTTAGGCCAGACTTACACAGGAGGAGAGCACTAGGGAAGGAGTTCATCCATGAAGCCCTTCAGAACTCCAAGGAAGGGAGTGCCTCAGGCCAGGAACAAACCTACACCTATGTGTGTATAACCCTTGGGTCATAGAGCCTTCCAACAAGTAAAACAGCACCATGGCAAGCATTTGTGTTACTCTTACCCTTCAGAACCTTCCAGAGCACTGTTATGGACAGAGGACAGTAACTACAGCAACTCTACCCTGTAGCTATTTCAATATCCCTGTCACTCTGTCACCCAGATCCGAAAACCTCTAGGGTCAGGACCCCACAAATCAGATCAGGAGGGAGTAATTAGATTCCAAGAGGGCTTTGTCCATGCCAGTACCACTTAAGAGAGAAGTCTCCTTCCTGCAGTGGGAGAGTGGGGTGTGTGCCAGAAAACTGCTTGTGGTAGAAGATCCTTTGCTTTCACCTACTGTGTGGGGAGAAGTAGTCTCTTTCCATTGGCTTCATAACCAGAATGGGCAGATCAGTCTGTGTCTTTAAAACTGCCATAACATGACAGCTTCTCTCAAAATTGTCTCTTTAGTATGGCTTTTGTTTCTTTTGAGTGGAAGTACTTTCAGCTGTTAAGTGCTAAGCCTCAGGCCAAAAGCCCTACCAGATATGAAACCCGTGTGGGTGTAGATTAATGACTTAAGAGGGGCCAACTTGGGAACCAATGGTCTCTGGTCATTGAGGCGGGGCTTGAGAACGCCAGGTGCTTGTCTGGGAGGGAAAGTGAGCCAAGAGACAGTTTCAGTGGAAGAGGAAGCTGCTGAGGAAGCCAGAAGCTGAGGAAGCCAGAAGCTGCGGAAGCAGAAGCTGCATAGGCAGGAAGCTGCCGAAGCAGGAAGCTGCGGAAGCAGGGATTACCCGTGTGTAGACACAGAAGTGTGAGCAGGAACTTGGGGCCAGTAAAAATGATTTGGCTAAATAGTATCTTGTTTTTTCTGTGGCTTCCTGGTTACTCTTGTGAGATGGGCATTCTGGGCCTGGAGTCTTTTTGTCAAGATGTGGGAATGGAGAGGCTGGTTCATGGATCAGCTGTGGTGGGGCCTAAATAAATTTCTTGTCGTTTTCTCCTTAGAGAACTTCTCATACTTTGCGATTTCAAACCATTCAAACATATACATGATTATATTTGAGATTATAAATTTGGCCTTCCTACTACACTGTGACAACAAATATGATCAATGGTTTCAACCTGAAAACAAATGTGAAATTGAGCTATACCTTTTCTCTCATCAGTTATTATTGTCCTTTCCATTTCAAACAAATATCTTATCAGTTTGTTAATTATCTCTTTTCATCACATACAGATAAAAACAATCAAGCAAACCAAATTTTGTTGTCTTTAACAATATGATTATGCTTTAAACTTGAAAGTAAATTTGAAAGTAAAAATGTTTTGGAAGTCAATTTATTAATCTGTTCTCTGACATTGACATTAGTCTTTTCAGACAAATCTCACTTTTCCTGCTCAACAAACTTATTTTTCTCTCTACCTTCATAATTTGAGTCTTGAAAATGTTTTATCCTTTACTGAAATCTTAAAATTAAATTGGCATTACTCTCATAAACCTGCATTTATTCTCCTCTCTTATAAATCAAAGGGATGGTTCTTTTGCAGGAAGGTTCTTTGCAGTGTACCAGATCAGCAATACAAATTTATGTTATCAAGTTAAGGAGTTATTGACTATTCCCTCTGGATAACTGAACCCTTAATGCTACCAGATGATTTCTCTGTTCTCCAAATTCATACTGTTTTTTCTGTACATATAACCTCCAGTTAAAGAATCATTTCTATTTGTCCTTTCAAATACTCCTTCACACTTCCTCTCTGTCTCCTAGATTCTTTAGATTGTGCAGTAATATACCAACACAACTTGCCTTTTTTTTAACTTCTCCAGTTTCTTCCTGGACCAGTGAAGAGATACACATAAGATTCTATGTATTTAGACCTAGGCCTGCTTGTTTTTTTTTTTTTTTTTGCTGCTTCAGTTTTGGGCATTTCTTCGTTAAGTATTTGAGATCATGCATTTTACCGCTTACACCTTTCATGGATTTTATTTCTTACAATTTCTAAGTGTTTCTCAGAATCTGTTTCTCTCTCTTTCCATCTCTGTCCATCTCACAAACAATACTTTTATGAAGATAAAAAGCTCTCAATGTGCAGTAATCATCTTTTATCTTCTTTTTTTAAAAGATAGCAGTTTACGAGACTGATTGATGTTAGGAACCAACTTAACAAAGAAGATAAAGGATGAAACTATAGAAAAATAGAAAACTGAAATCTTGTTCCAAATAATTAAATGCTTATAAAAATGTAATCTGGAGATTAACTACTACAATTGTATTTTGAATTTTGTAAAGAAGTCTTTATTAATTTATTAATGAGGCTCAGGTGGGTGTTCATGGCATTAAAATGGAATTCATTAATGCAAAAGGATCAAAAAGAGCTACTACCTACTTACCAGAGGTGAAAAAGAAGCCAGGTCACTGCATTTTTGTATAGTATTGTCCTTTAGTTATAAATTGAAATTTAATAAATTCACTCTTCTATAATAATTAGTGTTCTCAAATTGCCTTTGTTAAATCAAATTATTTCCATAGATTTCTACACATTTTGAGTCAGACAAATTGAAAGTAAAAGTATGACTAAAAGGGTTGTACAACCACAGTTATCATATGTATTTTGTTTCCCAAGCTCATACTCAGCTAGAAAGTGTCAGAATAAGTAGAAAACAAGTCTTAAGACCCGTGACTCTCATTCCTTTGTGGTACATGAAGATAAGATTTGATTTAATACGGATTATTCTACACAAGGAATTCTGAACTTCATTTCATTTCTTTTGTGCAGTTTTTTCTCACGTTATTTATTAGTTATTATGTAGTTATTATTGTTATTATAAGTCCATGAGTCATTGTTCCATACTTACTTTTAACATCAAATTCCCTAAAACTATTTTTGAAATTATAGTATCTTTAAGTTAATATCTGAAAAGTACCTTAGAAATCATCTATTCTGTCTCTTTCAATATTTCACTTAAAAAAAAAACAAGATTCAGAAAGATTTGCTAAAAGTCAAACTATGGAGTTCATCACTTTTTCCACTCTATGTTTTATTTTTCCATTTAATCTTATTTGACCTTTAAGTTGACTTTCTTTGAATTAGATTATTTTTATAATGATTTGAATCTAAAGTTTGTAGGTTTAATATATGATGAATACTTAATTTTACATGGATAGATTTTGTTTATCTTTATTTTAGATGAAAATGATATTAAAGCATGGCCACTTGTAAGGAAAGTAAAGAAAACAAGTCTCATGTTAGAAGTAAAGCAAAATGGAAAAGAATTGTGACAACTTTTTAGAAAATATTAGTACAAAATATGTTGCTATCATCAGCATGGGGTTGACTTCTGTAACAGAAAAGAGAGGATATATCCACTGGCTTTCAACTTTTTGCTGGTTAGCTTAATCAGCTAGCCATTATTAAATGCCTACATAGGAGCACACCCCCCTCCCATTCCAGATCTTCTGGTTTTATAAGTAATAATCATTTTTTACCATATCACTCTAAAATTATAAAAACATTCTTTAACAAGCAGAAATACATATGCATTTGATATTAATTTCTTAGTGTTTTGAATTTTCACTGTAAATGTAAGCCCTTTTATGTTACAGGATTTTTCCAAGATCCCCAGTTCCAAGGTGCTTATTTATTAATCTGGTTTATTCTGGCTTAATCTCAGTAGGCTGGGATCATAATCAGATCATAGATTCTTTACTGAGAAAGGGAGGATACAAAGCTCTGATTACTATTGAATTCAGGAGAAGTATAAAACTAACCAGCTATGTAAGGGAAAATCTCACCCACAGCTAGTATATAATTCTATGTTTTTGTTTTTATGCTATTTGTGTTGCTTTGATAAACTGGTTTAGCAGTTGAATCAGGAGAATATATAATTATCATAAACCAATTACCAGATCATTACAAGATTACCAGATCAAACTAGGTAAAACTTTTCCCAAAGCTACTTATATGAGGAGTAAAGAAAACTATCTTATTAGTTTGCTTTAGAAATATACTCACATTGTCTAGGAATAAACAATATTTTTGGGGGGAATCCAGGAATATTTCAATTATATTTTACATTTATTTAGTCTGAATAAATGGGTGTGTCCCCTGAACAGAGTACAGGAGAGTACAAGGACTCAGATGGACACCACTCTTTTTATTGACCCTCCCTTCGAATTTCCTGCCAGACTCTTCAACCCCCTGACTGCCAAGGTCATGCCCCCAGCAAATGACTAGTTGAAGCTTTCATACACACTTCTGACCTTTCACCTGAGAGCTTTGATTAAAACTAGGTCTAAACAGTCATCTGACTTACATTCTGCTAACACTAGAGAGGAGCAGGAGGAAGAGAGATATTTTCTGTGGAAAGAAAACTATTTCCCCCATTTCTTACACTTTGTAAACAAAATTGAAACTGCTAATTTTTCTCCAAAATATCGTTTCATAAGTTTTGTATCAAAAGTGGAAAATCTTTCCATTGGGTTTCAAAATGAAGATTGGGCACCCCAATGAATGTCATTTGTGTACTTCAATTCACACCTCCTCCCTGATGAGGTTCCAAAATGATGAGGGTAGGGAACCATATGTTTCTATGGGTGCTTGAGATCCCAAAATACCATCGCACCAAGTCCTGCCAAATGAATTTGAGTCAAACCTTCTCAGTCAAGGACAAACAAAGTTTATTAAGGATTTAGCACACTGAATTCTCTTAAGAATTCTCGCCCTTTGTGACACTTGTTTCACAAGCATCCAGCTCGAAGCACCTTCATGGAGGCAAGATGAAACTTATATACAGAAAAATTGTGGGAGGGATCTAGGGTGGTTTAGTAGTCTTGGGTGAGGTTAGGAGCAGATTGGGGGACTGGGGCGACTGGGGTGAGGTCAAACTCCAGGATGGGATTAAGTTTGAGAAACAGCTGAAGGCCACCTGAAGAAAGCAGACAATACAGGCCTAGGCTAGTTTAAGGATTACAGATTTGAGCCTTGTGATAAGGAAAGGCTTATGGCCTCGGGTGAAGGCCAGATCTAGTAGGAAGATTCAAGGAGAGTTTAAGGAGGTTCCCAGAGACTGTACCTCCATCACTTCCCAGCTACCTTCACCATTTGTGGCACTTCCTATTCACACAAATTAAGCTTATAATAAAGATCCTTCCAGGTTCAAGTGGATGAGCCTGATTTAACAGGGATAGTCCCCATTAAAGAACTTATCCTTTCATAGCTGGTTGACACGATTAGCTCAAAGCAAATATGCTTTAATTTTACCAGACATCTTCATATATGATATTAATAACATTTTATCTTTGTTGTCTGACATATAGTATATAGTTAATTTCACCAACTTTCGCCAATTTAAAGGCATTTATTAAAAAGAATCGCTTGGTCATCTAATGAAAAAAATATTAAACAATATTAAACCCTTTAGTAAATTTACATTCAATCACTGAATCAGTTTTATTTATATATTTTAAAAGCTATTCAATTTTTAAAATAAGAAAAACACTAGGGGCTCCCTGTTGCTTCTAAGATCAGACATAAACTCTCATGTTTTGCTCTCCTTTTTTCAGTTCCAGAAATTGTATGATTGTCTCCATTCCCGTAATGCTGTCCACCAGCTTTGCCTCCTGGTTTTAGTTGTACTATCTACAGGATATCCCAAAACTCTCAGTGTTATATATTTTATTTTAGCTTATTTCTACATGTTTGTTTGCATATTGTCTTTACCACTAGATTATGAGCTCTTTGAGTTCAAGGATTGTCTTTTTCTTCTTTTTGTATCCCCAGCACTTAGCATAGTGCATAGTGGGTATTTAATATGTTTCTTGACTGATACATGAGGAAGAATATAGTTATTTTACATATCTTTACCTTAAAATTATGCTTTTCTGAACCCCTTCTGTTATTTTGTAGGCTTGTTTTTGTATTTGTCCTTCATTTTCAAAGAAGATCATGGCATCAGGAAAATGACGGCATGATCTGCAGGTGGCTTTGATTTGAGTGAGGGAGGACTGTGAAAGGTCACCAGCCTCACTTTCTCCCCCCTCCCCCGAGATATCTTTCTCTCTCTCCTCCTCTCCTTCTCCATCTGTATTCTGAAGCTCATATATTGGACCACAATAAGTCCCTGCCCAAGTTCCACTTAATGGCTGTATTTTGGGCCCTCCTGATTTAGAATGAGTCAATGGTAACTGTTTTTCTTTCAAATAGCAACCCAGAGGGTCTTCCCTTCCCAGCTTCACTTTTTTTTTCTTTTTCTAAAGGTGCCATCCCTTAAAGCACTTCTTAAAGAGGTCAATTCACTGAATGAATGGGCGTTACCTCACTCAATGTGAGTGCCTAAAAAGGCCTGAGTCTAAAAGGGCCAGGGTCTTCCATGTATTTTCTAGAGTATCACTAACCTATCACTCATATTCTCTGGTACCTTAGATACTTAGTCAGTTGCCTAGTCTTGTCACTTCTATTTCTATCTGTACACCAGCATCTTTCAGCTATAATCCATTCTACTCTTAGAGCCAACCTTATAAATTTTTTGCTTAATCTATTGGAGTATTCTCCCAAGTTTTTTACGTGCCTAAACTTTTTTTTCCTTTCTAATAATCTACCACATAACTAAAAGTGCTTTTTCCTAAAGCATAAGTATTGCTATGTTAACATTTTCTACTTTTCCCCCTGATAAATCTCAGTGGCTCTATATTACCTGTAAAGTTAAATACCAACTATTTTCTTTGACAAATAGAGTACTTCACAACTTAGGCATTTCCTACCTATTTTAGTTCTTACCTATTTTCTACCCTCTGAAACCCTGTCACATGGAGTTATCTGATGTTAATCTGGTGGTGCTTTTTCACTGGATGCCCCTCATATCTAAGCTGCCACTTATCTATTGTCAGGAAGTAATTGCCAGGAAGTAATTGCTTTCTTAAAGTAATTAACCAAGAGTAGAATTCACTTTCTATTACTTAATAAAGAGATGGTGTACTATACTGAATCATACATGTCTTAGCCATATCCAATGGGGGTATCGGTTTTGCCTGTGTATATTTGTTACAACAGTTTTCTTTTTTCCTCTTCTAATGGGGATTATGAGAGGAATATTTTTCAATTTGAAAAAAACAACAGATGGAGCAGCATCAGGAGGTTGATTTACTTTATGAACTTTTGCTAGGCACACTTCTTAAGGTACAGGTTGGGTTTTTGTAGCTTTTTAGGCCTCCTGATTTTGGGACTGATCAGCAACATTACATGACCAAACAGAAATTGGAATAATGTATCAACTTTCGGATCAATGCATGTTAACCCTGGGATCTCAGAAGTGACCAAATGTCAGGTTTGTTCTAGTGGAATAATTCTTTACCAGAGATTCTCTCTTTTAATAAGAAATCTCTAAGATAAAGGAGAAGGCTTCTTTTAATACAGACTCAGTGAGGCTCGTTCTGTTATGACCAGAAGTATGGCATAAAATACAGCCTGAGCATTTATTTAACACAACCTTGTAACTCTTTTTTTCTGGCTCTTGGAAATTAACTTTCGTCAGGAACATATTGTTTCTCTCAAACTCAAACAATACATTCTATCTACCTTTTCCATAAATCAGATTGTGTGAGAGATGAAATTAGGCCTTAACCAATTGGAGAAAGGGAAGACACTATCGTGTTTGACAGAGAAAAAGAGACATTTAAGAAACTGGATCAAGGAAGACATGTTAAACACACTTGTGGAAAACTGAACTATGGCAAAGAAGGGGAATAATTACCGTAGTCTCATATAACGGCCTGTCTCCTTACCAAGCATAACTCGTCTACCTACCCAAATATTCTCCTTCCATCCTGGCTCCTCTAGTAGCAAGCGGATGTCAGATATGTAGATGGAGTTACAGGCAAGGGGGTATCTCAAAAACATAGGAAATACGACAATAATTCAGGGGTTCAGGATTGGGCACACAGTTGTTTTTGTAGGCAGAAGGGAAGGAAACAGTACAAGCAAGAAGGAATCCAAGTCAAAATTTTGAAAAGTGAGGTGTATATTCTAAGCATATCTTCTGTCATTCTGTCATGACCCATAGTCATTCATCCCTCTTCACTTGCCTCCATCTTCTCTGTGTCTTTTAAAAAATTAAGTTGATTGATGAGTTCCCTTTACTTAATGCTTTGGTCCTTTTTGTGCATTTTGGCCCTTTTCCTCTTAATCTTACACTTATTACACTTATTGGTTTCATTGTGTTATATTTGAATGTCTTTGTTGATGGCGACACAATTGAGATTTTTAAAAATCTTTAGAAAGGTAGAGACAAAAGAAAGTGAGATAGGAAAAGGAAAAAGAGAGAAAACAGAAAAGCTTAAAAAAGGAAATTAATCCAATATGTATAAATTTAAAGAGAGCTTCTTAGGTGAGTTTTCCCCTCACTTAAGCCTGAATTAAAAATAGGTGTGATCCTCGTTAACAAAAACGATTCTAATGTCAATTTTTTTTTCTTTTTTATGTGAAGCTCTTATTTTGATAGTTATATTCTTCTTTTCACTTGTTGTTTTTAAGGTATATCAGTGAGAAGATGATTATGAGTTATGCTGAATATCTTGCCCTGTGTCAACATCTTCATTTGCCAAATGTCATTGGGCAAAATGCTCCATCTTGCAAGGACTATTCCTGACACTGAATTCCATGAATAGTGACTGGACCTGTCTGCAGACCTTTTCTCAGGAGATCCTATTTCTTCTTGGTCTAGTTTTATCTATTACTGCATCATTTCATGATCGTAATTTGTGTTGCCATGTTAAGTTTTCATATGTTAAGTATATTACGGCAATGAGCAAGAAAACTGCACTATTACAAAATTTCCAATTCTTTTTATTTACATTTCTGATTTGTGTAGTATGAAGAACTTAAGATCTACTTTCCTAAAATATAAGCTCTTTATCATTTTTTTTGTCTTTGACAAATGATGAATGACACAGTTAAAATTTTGAGGAGTGGGAATTAGATATCCCCCCAAGGTACTGATGTTATTTAATTACATAAGTTAATGAAACATGTTATTCACATTCCAAAAATATTAATATCCTTTGAGCACTTGATATAAAAAAACACTTCAATTTAAAACCTTGGATTTAAA
The DNA here is from genome assembly GCA_028646595.1 of Phalanger gymnotis. Lineage (NCBI taxonomy): Eukaryota > Metazoa > Chordata > Mammalia > Diprotodontia > Phalangeridae > Phalanger > Phalanger gymnotis. The sequence goes on from JAQQSZ010009505.1 coordinate 10,272, forward strand.
ATAAGAAGAGTGTGAATGGGCTTGTCTTCCTCCTTAAAAGCAGTCAGAGGTTTAGTATTTCCTAATTACTTTGCTTGATTCTCATTTATTTTGGCATATAAAATCAATTCAGAAAACATTGATTATGAGGAAAAAATTTTTTGAATGAAAAAAGAATACAGTACAGTTAAATGTAGTCATAAAAATCCAAAAAAATGATTTAAATGTTTAAACTAAAATATGACATTTAGGAAAATTAGAAACATTCCCTTAGGTGAACCAATAGAATATTATATACTTCACAAATTATTGTCTTTTATAAATTTGTTTTAGAAAAGAAGATTGACAGAATATATCTCCTTCATTATATGCTTTAATTCACATTTGTGAAGTTTGATTATTAGTGACAAATTAACTTTTGTTTTTAAAATAATTCAGTACAAAATAGATTTGAAATGTTACCAATTCAGGTGCTCTTATTGATTAAGGAACATTAGTAAGGTCACAGACTTTAAAAATGAATTGATTTTTGCAATTTATATTATTGATAGATGTTAATTGCTTATGTTCGTAAACTTCTGTGAATGTCATAACTGTAATAACATTTAGTTTAGTCATGCATAGGAATTCCTAATAGTTTTATTATTGTTTTTCCTTTAACGTTAACAATACAGCCTTTTTGCCTTCATAAAATGAAAAGAATACTAGGGTAAATTATGCATCTAGTTAAAATGTTAGTTTCATTAAATTTTAAAGGAAGCTTAAAAAATCATAAATAAGGAAAGTAGTTTCTCAGTTGTTGAGTCCAGGTTAAACCCTGTAACACTGGGGAGACAAGATGATAGCTGGAAAGCAGGGAGTTGTGTGAGCTCCCTGCAAAGTCCCTCCAAAAACCTATAAAAATGGCTCTAAACAAATTCTAGAACTGCACAACCCATGAAATAGCAGAGGGAGGCAGGGATCCAGCCCAGGACACCCTGGATGGTTGCTGGGCAAGGTCTATCATGCACGGAGCTGGGAGCAGAGGGGAGCAGAGCCCAGTGTGGGTCACTCCCAGACTAACCAGAGTGGGAGCCAGGCAGAACAGGTCTTGGCTCCCTGAATCAGTGAGCTGTGGAAGTTACCAGACTTCTCAACTCACAAACACCAAAGACAACAGAGAAAGTTAGTGGGAAAATTTGTGGGGACAGAGAGAAGGAGTTTGTAGTTAGGCCACTGCCCTATGGATGGTGGGGGTGGTGCATCTCCACAACTAGAGCTGCAGTTGCTTCAGCCCCCAGGCCCACCTGATGGGAGGAATTAAGGGGCAGATCATAGCAGGAATGCAGAGCCTGCTTGAGATCTAAGTTTCTGTCCAGGTTGGTGAATCTTGGAGGAGGAGGAGCACTGGTGTGGCACAGCTCGATGTGTAGAAATGGCTGAGAAAACAACAGCACATCCTCTCAAGATTGGAGCAAAGTACCTTCTACTCTACAAGTAGTCATATCCTGAAAAAAAAAAACCTCAAGGGCCATTTAGTTGGCTGAGAACATGGCTAGGTAGTGAAAATGGACTCATATTCAGACTGAGACTTTGCAATCTTTCTTTTCTGACAAAGAAGAACAAAACATACATCCAGAACAAGTCAACAAAGTCAAAGAGCCTGCATCAAAAACCTCCAAGAAAAACATGAACCGGTCTCAGGCCATGGAAGAGCTGAAAAAGGATTTGGCAAAACAAGTTAGAGCAGTAGAGGAAAATTGGGAAGAGGAATGAGAATGATGTGAGAAAACCATGAAAAATGAGTCAATGGTTTTTTGAAGGAAACTCCCCCCAAAAAACTGAAGAAACAACACTTTAAAAATAGACTAACTCAAATGGCAAAAGAGCTCCAAAAAGGCAATGAGGAGAAGAATGCCTTGAAAGGCAGAATTAGCCAAATGGAAAAGGAGGTCCAAAAGACCACTGAAGAAAATACTACCTTCAAAATGAGATTGGAGCAAGTGGAAGCTAGTGACTTTATGAGAAATCAAGACATTATAAAACAGAACCACAGGAAGGAAAAAGTGGAAGACAATGTGAAATATTTCATTGGAAAAACCACTGACCTGGAAAATAGATCCAGGAGAGATAACTTAAAAATTATTGGACTACCTGAAAGCCATGATCAAAAAAAGAGCCTAGATATCATCTTTCAAGAAATGATCAAGTAGAAATTCCCTGATATTCTAGAGACAGAGGGTAAAATAGAAATTGAAAGAATCCACAGATTGCGTCCTCAAAAAGATCCCAAAAAGAAAACTCCTAGAAATATTGTCGCCAAGTTCCAGAGCTCTCAGATCAAGGAGAAAATACTGCAAGCAGCCAGAAAGAAACAATTTGAGTATGGTGTAAACACAATCAGAACAACACAAGATCTAGCAGCTTCTACGTGAAGAGATCAAAGGGGTTGGGAGGTCAATGGAGCTAAGATTAAAACCAAGAATTGCCTACCTGGCAAAAGTGGGTATTATGCTCCAAGTTAAAAT
>JAQQSZ010009506.1:0-12757 GCA_028646595.1 Phalanger gymnotis
AAAAATTAGATTGGAGCAAGTGGAAGCTAGTGAATTTATGAGAAATCGAGATATTATAAAACAGAACCAAAGGAATGAAAAATGGAAGACAATGTGAAATGCCTCATTGAAAAACCATTAACCTGGAGAATAGACCCAAGAGGGACAATTTAAAAATTATTGGAATACCTGAAAGCTGTGATCAAAAAAAGAGCCTAGACATAATTTTTCAAGAAATTATCAAGGAAAACTGCCCTGATAGTTTAGAACCAGGGTGTAAAATAGAAATGGAGAGAATCCACATATCACCTCTTGTAAAAGTTCTCCCCCCCAGGAAAAAAAAACTGCTAGGAATATTGTAGCCAAATTCTTGCATTCCCAGGTCTAGGAGAAAATATTGCAAGCAGCCAGAAAGAAACAATTTGAGTATTGTGGAAACACAATCAGGATAACACAAGATCTAGCAGCTTCTACATTAATGGACCGAAGTGCTTGGAATATGATATTCCAAAGGTCAAAGGAGCTAGGATTAAAACCAAGAATCAGCTACCCAGCAAAATGGAGTATAATGCTCCAAGGTGAAATGTGGATTTTCAATAAAATAGAGGACTTTCAAGCTTTATCACTGAAAAGACCAGAGCTGAATAGAAAATTTGACCTTCAAACATAAGAATCAAGAGAAAGCATGGAAAGGTAAAAACGAAAGAGAAATCATAAGGGACTTACTAAAATTGAACTGTTTTGTTTACATTCCCACATGGAAAGATGATGTGTGTAATTCATGAGACCTTTCTCAGTATTAGGATAGTTGAATGTAACACACACACACATACACACACACACACAAGTATGTATACACATATATATATACATATATATGTGGAGAGAGAGAGAGAGAGAGAGAGAGAGAGAGAGAGAGAGAGAGAGAGAGAGATTGAGAGAGAGCGCAGGCAAAGGGTGAGTTGAATATGAAGGGATGATATCTAAAAAAAATCAAATTAAGGGGTGAGAGAGGAGTATATTGAGAGAGGGAGAAAGGGAGAGATAGAATGGGGTATATTATCTCACATAAAATTGGCAAGAAAAAGCAATACTGTTGGAAGGGAAGAGGGGGCAGGTGAGGGGGAACGAGTGAATAATGTTTCACCTGTAAGTCAATAGGAAAGGGCTTGCACTCCTTAAAGTATAGCAGCACAGCATATAGTAATGGACTTTCTTTAATGTCACTTTCATGTAGTGTTAGTGGGAACCATATCTTTGAGAACATTGGTAGTGGATAAATTTCATCTCTGGGTCAATATTTGCGGCAACAGAACAGAGTGAATAAAAATCCAGATCGTTATCTTGAGGGCAGACGTTTCTTGGTAAGATAGTGCATAGTGGTAAACTGAAAACATGACCGATTCTGAGGGATTGCTTCAACTTCCATTGCTCTTCTCTTTTCCTAGCCATTGCTCTGTGAGATGGTTATCAATGGATACTCATAGAGATGAGAAATGTTAGCCCATTCTCTGCAGTAACTGGTATCCTTAAAGATGGCTTCAGGGATCAGGATGAAACAGGGCTAGTTCTGTATGTACCAGATCAGAAAATAATCCTTGAGATATACAAAAGGCCAGGCTGACTCAAACCATCTTTCCAACATTTAGGAGCAGTGCTTCTGTGGCTTACATTACTACCCAGCCTGAATCGGCCATTCCAGTAATGAGTGGAATATACTTCTCACTGAGTCATGCCAGTGAAGTTGTGAACTCTAATATGAAGCCTCTACCTGGTTTGGTCTCATGGTTTTAATAGACAAAATCTGCCATATCCTGGGCATGTACAATTGGAGCTTCATCCTAGTTAATGTTCAATGACTAAACCAATTAGATCTTGCTATATGCTGGAGAAATTTTCAGTATATGGTAGGTTTTGAAATCATATGTAGAATATGTTTTTTCCCTGAGCAGTTATTGAGGTGAAAAATGTAGTCTGTAATTCCAGATTAAAGGGTTGCATCAGTATCAAACCCAAGTCAATGTCAGGTGTATATGGATTGAGAATAAAATTCTGACTTGATAGTCCTTTCAACACCTGAATAATGAAAATTTTACTCCCAATTTCTTTTAATTACTATCAGAACAGCTAGCTCAATGACTAACTACCTAAAGTATAATGTTTGGCCCTTTCAGTTGAGGATACGCAGCCAGACTCCTCATAGACGATTCCACAAAAATCTCTTAGACAGCCAATGATGCTGAGAAACCCGGTGTAGAAAAAAACCAGAAGAAAACACATGAATGAATGGGTGTTTGAAAATCAGATTTTATATAAGAGAACATATCCTATGATAAAAAAAAAACACAACTTATTATTTAAAATGTTGGAACCAAAGCATGGGAGAGGACCAGTTACTGAGGCTGAAGGAGATGCAACACCCAGAATACTGTGCCAGCATGTAAGTCTCATAGTGGGTTTCCTCAGGATCATTATGATGGTTTGCCACTGTGAAGGACCTCTGTACCTGTAGTCCTATGAATAGTGCACTACCAAAATATGAGATTCACCTATGATCATGCACAGTAGCCTAAGGGAATACCATATCCACAGAAAATTTGGTTCAGGACCATAAGGGGCAATATCAGAGAAGGGATGAGTTACAGTATAGAGATGATAATAAGTCATCTATGGTCAGTGTCTAACAATATCAAGATGGCAACATATTCACAACTTACACACAAGTTTGTGACAAAATAATATATTGGAACCAAATTTATCAAGAAGAAAATTAAAGACATTTACTTGAAGAAAATTATAATCTGAAGTAAAATTCATTTGTAAACATATATTTGATAAATTAATACTTTCAAAATACCTTTTAATTATTAAAATTGAAAAGAAATTACCTGCCAAAGTAAAGCATTCACTATCAAACATCGACCCCAGTGCAAGTTTGGGTAACCAAAAAAATAATTCTATCCATGCTTCCATTTTTTCTTTTTGCCAAGAGAGGCATCCCGGGTGTTTTGAGACCAAGATAGTTTTAGAGGAGCATGGCATATTTGAGAAAGTATTGAGGAAGTAAACTTGGGTTTAGAAGAAGTAGCCAGGAGGGTCTTTGTTCTTGTAATCAAATCAATAGTGCAAAGGGAGGGGAACAGATAGGTGTATATGAATAATTCATCATGTTTCCAGATGGTTACAATCAGCAAGGTCATTCACTGCTAATTAAAAAACACAAAATTCATTTAAAATTCTACACAAGCATTAAACTGGGAAAACTGAACTATATAATCCCCTGTTCAATAAAGCTGATAACATACATTTCTTGGATAAATATTCCTTTGTTTAAAAAAAAAGTAAAAAAAGAAAACCTACCAGGAGCACAACAGAGCAGGCTGGAAGGAATTAGCTGTAGACTAATCTTATACAGAGGCACGTAGGTGACACAGAGGATAGAGCCCCAGCACAGGGGTAATAAAGACCTGAGTTAAAATTCAGCCTGAGAATGCACAACATATGTGTGCCCATCAACAAGTCTGCCTTGGTTTCCTGATGTGTAAACTAGGGACAATATATAATCTATCTCCCAGGACAGCTGTGAACATCAAATCATAAAACAATTTTCAAGTACTTAGGACAATGACTATAGCAGAATAAGCATTATTTAAATGCTTCTTATTATTATCATTTAAAATATTCCACAAGAAATAGGAAATGGATTTATGACCTAAATATAAAAGGCACCTTATAAAACAAAACAGAAGAGATGAGATCAAGTATTACAATAGTTAAGACTGTTAAATAAGTAATTCACAGAACCAGACATTGTCATACACAGTGAGATTAGCATTAGGCATAACACAAGAATGAATAAATGAATGAATACAGAAATTAATGGATGAAGAAAAAATGATGTTGTCATGTGTGCCAGAGTGAGGACTTAAGCTTAGAACTTCATGATTCTAAGACCAGCCTTCCAGCCATTTCTAACACTTGTCACTTTATTGTCTTTCATCATCAGTCAGAGGAAACAAATAACTGAGACAGAGAGAAGATACTATTTCTCTAAAGAGGCTGCATGTTCACTGAATGGGGATTCATCAAGGATGGGCACGCTGGGAAAGCCTGGTAAATGTTTGTGGATGGTGACAACATCATAAGACTGATCAGTAATCACTATGAAAAGGTTACAATAGGTATCAGTAGAGCTCTTGCAGGCAGACACTGAAACAAATTGTGGTAATCACTAAAATGAATATTTAAGAAGTTGGAGGAAAAAACCCAAGTAATTCTCCATACTATTAGAAGAGCATGTTTGGCATATATGAGCACATACTTATGTGTATGTGTGCACATCATCCTTACAGGTAATTAATGATTATCTGTGAATTAATGAATGTTAATTTGCCGGTAACAATGAAATTGGGGGAAACATTAAATAATTTCTAATGAGAATTGTAGGCACTGATTTGCAACAATTCACATCATTATCAATTGCTGCAATCTTTTTGCTAATGTTTTATTTAAAATGTTTGCATCAATACTCACCAGGGAAATTGGTCTATAACTTTCTTTCTCTGTTTTGACACTTACTGGTTTAAGTATTAGTACCACATTTGTGTCATAAAAAGAATTTGCTAAGGCTCCTTCTTTACCTATTTTCCCAAATAGTCTATAAAGTATGAAAATAAATTTTCTTTAAATGTTTGATAGAATTCACATTTAAATCTGTCTGTTCCTGGAGATTTTTTCCTAGGGAGTTCATTGATGGCTTGCTCAATTTCTTTTTCTGAGATGGGGTCATTTAATTACTCTTCTGCTAGCCTGGGCAATTTATATTTTTGCAAATATTCGTCTGTTTCCCTCAGGTTGTCATATTTAAGGGCTTACAATAGCGTAAAATAATTCCTAATCATTGTTTTAATTTCCTTTTCATTGGAGGTGAATTCACCCTTTTCGATACTAGTAATTTGGTTTTCTTCTTTCTTTTTTTTAATTAAATTAAACAAATATTTATGGATTTTATTGTTTTTTTTTCATAAAACTAGCTCTTAGTTTTGTTTATTAGTTCAATAGTTTTCTTGATTTCAATTTCATTAATCTGTCCTTTGGTTTTTGGTATTTCTAATTTGTTATTTAATTGAAGACTTTCAATTTGTTCTTTTTCTAACTTTTTTAGTTGCAGTCCCAACTCATTGATCTCCTTTTTATCTATGTTATTCTTGTAAGCATTTAGAGATATAAAACTTTCCCAAAGAACAGTGTCTGCTGCATCTCATAAGTTTTGGTATGTTATCTCATTATCGTCATCCTCTGGAATGAAGTTATTAGTTGTTTCTACGATTTGTTCCTTGGCCCACTCATTCTTTAGGATCAGATTATTTAGTTTCCAATTAATTTTTAGTTTATGTTCCCATAGTCCTTTATTAGGAATAAGTTTAATTGCATCATGATCTGAAAAGGATACATTCACTCTTTCTGCCTTTCTGCGCTGGATTGTGAGGTTTTTTGCCCTAGTACATGGTCCATTTTTGAGTATGTGCCATGAACCGCTGAGAAAAAAAGTATATTCCTTTTCATCCCCATTCAGTTTTCTTGAGAGGTATTATATCTAACTTTTCTAAAATTCTATTCACCTCCTTACCTTCTTTCTTGTTTATTTTGACGTTAGATTTATCAAGTTCAATTAGGGAATGTTTGAGGTCCCGTACTAGTATAGTTTGCTGTCTATTTCTTCCTCTATCTCCCTTAACTTCTCATCTAAGAATTTGTATGTTATACTGCTTGGTGCATATATGTTAAGTAATGATACTGCTTCACTATTATGGTGCCTTTTAGCAGGACATAGTGTCCTTCCTTTTCTCTTTTAATTAGATCTCTCTTTGCTTTTGCTTTGTCTGAGATGAGGATTGTTACCCCCCCTTTTATTTTAGCTGAAGCATGATATATTCTACTCCATCCTTTTACCTTTATCCTGTGTATCCAGGATGAAGCTCTATGTCTTACAAGGAGGGACTGTCTTATGCTACGCAATTATAAAAAACAAAACCCTATAATGAAAGGACTATAAAACTGAGCTTACCCAATGAGTTTCAGAAATAGCTCATGAAGATTTAAATGAACTGATGCAAAATGAAGTGAGTGGAATCCGGAGAAGACTGAACATGGTAAAAGCAACATTTTAATGACAATAAATTATGAAAGACAGGTATTCTGTTAAATAATATGATTGACGATAATTCCAATAGACTCATGTTTAAAAATGTTATATATCTCCAGAGAAAGAAGTGATGAAAATTGAATGCGGATTGAAGTAGATCTTTTTATTTTCCAATTTCTTTGTCTTCATGAATATATATTGCAATGTGGCTAATATGGACATTCGTTCTGCATAACTTCACAAACATGATGGGTATCATATTGCTTGCTTTTTGAATGGTCAGGTGAGGGACTAAAAGGAACAAAAGAAGTTTGAACAAAAATAAAAAGTTTGTTAAAATTTTGAAAATTAAAAAAAATATATGGATCTCTTTCAGAAAAGACTGGAGTCACTGAAAAGTATTAAAGCATTTGTTTAATGCCTAACATAGGCAAGTCTCTGTGCTAAAATTATTACAAACAATATTTCATTTGATCCTCGAATAATCCATTAGGAAAGGGCATCATCTGTGTTTGAAAGTTTAAGCAACTGAGGAACAATGAAAATAAGATACACGACAAGGTTCTGATTGTTCCTATATATCTGAGAGAACTTTTAACATCAGCTCTTTCTCATTCCAGGCCTAGAGGCATATTCACTGGACCACTTGGCTACCTGATAAAAATTTTATTTCTTCCTCACAAAAACGGTGGTGTGTTAATGCTATTATTAGGCTTATTTCACTTGAAGAAAAACTAGTTATTTTTGGTGGCCTTCACTTATCAATCCTAAAAATGTATCCCAAAGAAAAACTCTCTTTCTCATCCATCCAACTTTATTACATCCTGGTACTAGATGTTCTTCATCTACTTGGCTTTTAGTGTATGGATAGTTAAATTAACCTCTTCTGCTTGGCGATAGATCTTTTTCATGAGTCTGTGCAACATCCTTTGACTTGATGCAACCAGGACATATCACCCACAAACGGAAGCCTGGAACAGGGTAGTTATTTTAAAAGTACATCAAGAAATTAAGGCCTATTCACTGAATGGGCATTTCCTCACCCAAGTGAGAACCTGAGAATACCTTAGCCTAAAAGGGCCAAGGTCTCCCCCTCTATCCTAGGCCATCTCCAGTGTCATGATCAAAATATGGCCACTGGACTCAGATTCCTCTGGAGGAGAAAGTGAAGCTGGTGATCTTGCACAGCTCTCCCTCACTCAAATCAAAGTGATCTTCAAGTCATGTAATCCTCTTACTGATATGGTCCTCTTTTTGAAAATGAAGGACAAAGACTCATGATGGGAACAGCAGCCCACTTTCAGAGAAAGAATTATAGAATCTGAATGCCGATTGAAGTGAACTATTTGCTCTCCCTGTTTCTCTTTCTTTGTCTCTGTCTCTGTCTCTGTCTGTCTGTCTGTCTGTCTCTTTGTCTCTCTGTCTCTCTGTCTCTCTTTCTTATTTGGTTTTGTTTCTTCTTTCTCATGGTTCATTCCATTGCTTATAATTCTTCTTTACAACTTGACTACTGTGAAAATAGGTTTCATGTGAAGATATACGTAGAAACTATATCAGATTATATGCCATCTCGGGGGGGAGGGAGAAAGACAGGGAGAGGGAAAAAATTTGGAAGTCAAAACTATGTGGAACTGAGTGTTGTAAATGAAAAATAAATAAAAAATAATAATAATAAAAAGAGAGTGAAGGACAACACAAGTACCCTGCCTCTGCCTCTGCCTGTCCCTTTCCTTTATGAAGGAAGGTAAATTTTGATGGCAAAATGCTGCCTAGTAACTTGGGGTTTACTGGCTAGATTTCTTTCTCAAAGACCAAACCTTAAATACATTTCACTCTGAAGTACATAGATTGAATAACAATAGGTCCCTGCCCAAGCACCACTTAATGGCTAATTTTGGGGGCCCTCTTGGCTCAGAGTGAATGTAAATAGTAACTGTTTCTCTTTTGGGCAGCAAACCTGAGGGTCTTCCGTGTGTGTGTGTGTGTGTGTGTGTGTGTGTGTGTGTGTGTGTGTGTGTATACATAACTATATATGTATAACTGTATGTATATCACTATATATACACACATGTACATATATACACATATACGTATATGTGTGTATATGTATACATGTGTATATGTATGTATACATACATACACATATACATATACATGTATGTGTATATGCATATACATACTGATACACGCATGTATATATGTGCATATGTGTGTACAGGTATGCACATGTGTGTATATATGTACATGTGTGTATATACATATACACACATACACACATGCACTTATATATATAATTAGAGGGGAAATATATATTATTAAAGGTGTCTATATCTATGTATCTCTATCTCTCCATATCTACGTATCTGTCTATATCTCTATCTATCTATATGTCTATCTATCTATGTATCTATCCATCCATCTAAAATTATTATTAAAGGGGCCATTCTTTGACTCACTTCTTAAAGAGGCTTATTCACTGAATCGGTGTTACCTCACTCAAAGAGAGAATCTGAAAAGACCTTAGACTTAAAGGGCCCAGGTCTCCCATTGCATCCTAGGCCATCTCCAGTCATCCTGGGGCATATCTGGCCACTAGACCCAGAAGGCTCTGGAAGAGAAAGTGAGCCTGGTGACCTTGCACAGCCCTCCCTCACTCAAATAAAATTAACTGCAAGTCATGTCATCATCTCCCTGATTCCCTGGTCCTCTTCAAAAATAAAGGACAAATATAAGAACATCAACCAACAAATAGAAGCCTGCAACAGGGTAGTTAAATGCTTCATAAAATTAAATAAACCAAGGACCATTAGCACTTATTACTGACTGGCAATTTTCATGACATGATCATATGAAATTCATTAAAATTTCACTAGTGCTTCAGGGATATGGCCTCATGGGGACTGCAAAAACCATAAAGTCCCACTCCGGGCACAGTTAACATGAAGAAGCCACTGAAGAGTTTCCCTTCCAGATAACCAGGTAACATTATTCTTTGCGATTTTCTTATTGCAGTACATGTCAAAAATGTTGGAAACTGAGCTGCTCAGTTCAAAAAGCCAATCAGTATAGCCACTGTGTGGGTGAATGGAACAATTTGGGGGCCATATGGTAAATTCCCTCAAATTGTAATGGCACAAAACCATTGTAAGAAAGTCATCAGATGAAAGTTGCTAGCCATGACAACTGTCAAAGAAGCTTTCTGCAATCAGGGATATAAAAGAGATTATGTTAAGGTACACTTACCACTAATAATAAATGGGATCCCAGTGATCTTTGAGATCAGTGCTGTGGAACTGGACATTATCTAAGGGACAAAAATATTCTTTTTAAGTGGAGTCCTTTCTCGTCTTTTTAAGGCTTTATAAGAAAACACTAAAACGTTGTGTATAACACTTCCAAATGTATGCAGAAAAATACTTTCACCGCGATAAGGCAATGGGAAAGAAGAGTACAGAGATAGTAGGTATATGGAGTCTCCATAGATGTCATACATTTAATAAGTGGAAAAGGGAGAAACTGTAATAGAACCTGGACCTTTCACTTCAATGATTTAGGGCCATCCTTAAAGGAAGATTCCATCTCTTGTCATTGGCCATCACTTTTCAAATGTTAGTCATAGACAATGGCTCCCAAACCAGGAAGTTACACAACCCAGAAAGGGTTACTTGGAAAAATGGTTAACAGGTTTTTAAACCATCTCTTCTTAGCATCAAAGCCAACTTAATATCCGCTTCAAAAAAGCTTTTTCATAGGGTGCTATTATATACTATAATGTACTTCGGGATTTCATGATAATTCCTTGAACCACTGTTAGTATAATTATTTTAAATCATGCTCATGATATTATCTTATCCCTTTACTTGGGGATAAATAGTTTCACGATCCATTCTTTATTATGGAAATAAAATCATATCCAATTTCCTTAGTAAAAGAATGTCAAAATGTTATGACAGGATATGATATATGATAGGATATGGAATAATATGATATGATTGCACCTAAACTGGTAAAATGAAATTGTAATTCGGTGAGAAAATTCCTGATCACCTTATGTAAAACATTTCTACAAAATAAATGCCTAACTATTGGTTCAAACGGTACTCAGAGGAGGTTTATTTCTTTTATTTTCAGATTATGTTCCTTGGAGGAAAGAAATGATCAAGCTGAATGAAACCTCACAGAGCCAGGTAACTGCATTCATTCTCATGGGCATTACAAATCGTCCTGAGCTGCAGGGTTCCCTCTTTGTTATGTTTCTCCTCAACTACATGGCCACAGCTGTGGGGAACCTGGGCCTGATCATCCTAACCAGTTTGGATTCCCACCTCAACACCCCCATGTACTTTTTCCTCAGGCATCTGGCATTTGTTGATTTTGGTTATTCCACAGCTATTGGGCCAAAAATGCTGGTTAGTTTCATAGAGGAGAAAAATGTCATTTCTTATAATGGATGTGCAGTACAGCTATTTTTTGTTGGAATGTTTATTGCCATTGAACTATTTGTTCTGTCAGCCATGGCCTATGACCGTTATGTGGCTATCTGTAAGCCTCTCCACTACATGGTCAACATGTCAGACATGGTATGTTGGATCTTGGTGGCCATCTCATATCTCTATGGCATTATGGTGGGTCTAGTCGTCACAACTGAGATTTTTAAATCATCTTTCTGTGAATCAAACATAATAAGTCATTTCTACTGTGACTATCTTCCTCTATTGTCCATTGCATGCTCAGACACAAGTGAGACTGAACTAATCACTATGATCTTTGCTGCACTGGATTTGGTTTCTTCCCTCTCGATTATTCTCATCTCCTACATGTTCATTCTTGGGGCCATCCTCAGGATGAACTCTGCTGAGGGCAGGCACAAAGCCTTCTCCACCTGTGGCTCTCACCTCACAGTGGTGATAGTGTTCTATGGGACACTTCTATTCATGTACCTTCAACCCCAATCCAGCCATTCCTTTGACAGCGATAAGATGGCCTCTGTCTTTTACACTCTGGTCATCCCCATGCTCAACCCTTTGATATACAGCTTGAGGAACAAAGAGGTGAAAGGTGCCTTGAAAAGATTCTTTAAAAAATTATGTACGCATTTTCTGTAATGACTAATGTACAAGTGTTTGTTTTTTCTTATTGCATTATTTGAAACAAATAAATTTCTGCTAGGTTTCTTTGTCAACTACTCCCCAATTTTTCTCTACTTAGAGAACATAATTTCTCTTAATATGTAGTCAAATGATCATATTTGTTTGTTAGTTTTTTCAACTATCAGGAAGTCCTAGTTAATGGATCATTTAATTGAAGGGATCAATTAAAGGATTTATTAAAAATATCTGCATAAAATAAAACTATTTCATCATATACTACACTAGTTTATATCCAAACTTTGGTTGGAATTTTCCTTTTTGGGAAAATGAATTATCAAGCATTTTGAAAATGGTAGTTCCAAGTACTGTGCCAGGCATGTGACATACCAGATAAATAAAAACAAATAGTTCTTGTCATCAGTGCCCTTACATTTTATTAGGGGAATCAACATGTATATGAGAGCTATTCTACCCAACGTAGCAGCCTATGTCCTTTTGAATATCTCTTATTGTGAAGAAGTTTTTACTTCTTATAACCTCAATTCCCCAACTACATACTAATTATAGCATCACTTTGCCATCTATGCCTTCCAGCCATTGCATATTATTTTCTCTGAGAAGTAGAAAAAGTTGATTAATATTTATTCAAATTCTTGAAGAAAACTTCTATTCCTTCTTCAGAATTTAGTCCCAATTGTTTCATTCTTATGCTACAATGGAAAGAACACTGGGTTATAGATGGTGTCCAAAAGTCTTAGTGCAAATTCCAGTTTTTCAATATAAAATAAATAAAATTTGGGGGATATTCAGTGCCCTTATGCGATGTGACTTCAAATAATATGTCTTTTACTCATTACTTGTATTATTCTAGGCATATAAGTTTATTGTCTTTGTTTCACACATGTATGAAATGTGGGAGTTTTATTACATAAATTTTAAGCAGCATTCCAGGCAAAAAAAGTATTAAGTCAAGAAGTTATTCTTTGGAATAACAACATACTGTTACTTATTGATCCCTACCTGTCATTAGTTGTCTTTCAAATATTTTTTCTTTCTTCTCTTCATTTTGGAAATTATCCACTTCCACCTTGAATAATTTCACCAAAGATTGGATAAAATGGTCCAAATGTGGTGGTTATGGCAGAATGCAATTGGCCTTTCATGTCCTATGCCAGGATATCCTGTCTATCTTAATGAAAGTCATATATTATTTTCTTTAGATGGTATATAATATCTTTGACTGGTTTTCAAATTGGAATCCACAAGGAACACCAAGTTTTCTTCAAAATATGACTACAAATTCCCATTTTTTCCTATTTTTCACTTATTAAGCTTAAAAAAAGCAAATCAAATATAAGAAGTAAAACACTATCAAATTGTCTAAGTATTTTGGTGAGAAATGAGTTTAAAATAAAGTGCTGACAATTGTCTTTTTCTAAACAGTGTGCTTTTTCTTCAGGGCTGGTACATCACAGAAATGTTGCAAATCAAGATTCCCCTTGGTCGGATAGGAAAACAGAATTATTTCACTTAAAAGAGTTTC
>JAQQSZ010009507.1:0-12756 GCA_028646595.1 Phalanger gymnotis
CTCACAAGAGCAACTAGGAGGCCACAGAAAAACAAGATAGTATTTAGCCAAATCATTTTCACTGGCCTCACGTTCCTGCTCGCACTCGGGTAAGCCCTACTTCCGCGCTTCCTGCCTCCGCAGCTTCTGGCTTCTGCAGCTTTCTGCTTCTGCAGCTTCCGGCTTCCACACCTTCCGCCGCCGCTGAAGTTGTCTCCCAGCTCACCCCTCCGCGCAGCCGAGCTTCCGGCGTTCTCAAGCCCCGCCTCAATGACCAGAGACCATTGGTTCCTGAGCTGGCCCCTCCTAAGTCACCAATCCGCACCCACACAGGTTTCACAGCTGACAGGGCCCTGGGCCTGGGGCTTAGCACTTAACAGCTGAAAGTACTTCCACTCAAAAGAAACCAAAGCCATGCTAATGAGACAATTTTGCTTAACAACACACTCCACCCCTTGTTCTAGGATACACTACCTGAAGGCCATGATAAAAAAAAGAGCCTAGACATCATCTTTCAAGAAAACTGCTCTGATATTCCAGAACCAGAGGGTAAAATAGGAATTGAAAGAATGCACCAATCACCTCCTGAAAGAGATCCCCAAAAGAAAACTCCTAGGAATATTATAGCCAAATTTCAGAGTTTCCAGGTCAAGGAGAAAATATTGCAAGCAGCCAGAAAGAAACAATTCAAGTATTGTGGAACCACAATCAGGATAACAAAAGGTTTAGCAGCTTCTACATTAAAAGATTAGAGGACTTGGAATATGTTTCAGAGATGAAAGGAGCTAGGATTAAAATCAAGAATCACCTTCCCAGCAAAACTGAGTATAATTAACGAGGGGAAATATTGATATTCAATGATGCAGAGGAATTTAATGCATTCTTGAGAAAAAAACAGTTGAATAGAAAATTTGACTTTCACATATGTAACATTCTGTTGTATATTATTACATATTATAACATACATGTGCATTTTCATATGCCTCTGAAATCGATCAATCAGCAACCATTTATTAAGAATTGCCTATGTGCCAACCACTGTGCTAAGTGCTAGAGACACAAAGCAAAAACAAAAATGGGAGGGACAACACATATAAATCAGACCAAAAAAGAAATCCAGAGTAGAAGGAAGGTGGCTTTAGATGGGAAGGCATTAGCGGCTATAAGGACTAGGAAAGCCTCTTGGAGAAAGAGGTACTTGAGCCTATTTTGAGTTTCTAAGACTCAGAGGTAAAGAGGCAGAGAATCGAAGGAGGTGAATTGTGGGAATAATCCAGGTTTGGAGTTTGGCTAGATGTGAATTGCAATAGGATAAGGTGGCACAAGATTCAAGAGTATAGGATAATGTAGAATTGAAATGGGTTCAAGCCTGGGAAGGGAGAAGTAGTCAGATTATGTTTTAAGCCCTAGGATATTACTAAGAGATGGAGGAATTGGAAGTCATGGTGAAGATGAAGAGTAGGTTTAGGAGGAGGTGGACATCAGGAGAGATGAAAAAATTGTGATTAGGAGGTCAGACTTTTCTAAAATGGAAGTGGAGCTGTTGTGGGTGATGGCAAGGTCAAGGGTGTGACAATCTCTGAGGTGGAGTGGAGCAGTAGGTCTTGGCAGGTGAATAGATTGAGGAACCAGAGTAAAATTAGGATATTTGTGAGAATATCAATACATATGTTGAAGTCCCCTATAATGAGGGCAGGAGTTGTGGTAGAGAGGAGGATGGGAGCCAAGTACTACACCTATTGACAAAGGAGGAAGACTCTCCTGGGTGTCAGTAGATAACCGCTAACAGAATTTATTTTGGGGGTTAAACCTGTATGGAATAAATCTAAAAGGAGACAAGGTTGCTGAGTGATGGCAGTAGAGGAAGTTTGGAAGAAGCTATGAGGAGTATTTCATCTTCTGGCTCTGCTTATGACTCTAAACTTTGTCATTATGCATAGTCTGCCTTTGTACTCTAGAACTTCCCTCAGATCCTACGTCCCCCCTTTCCCATTGGTATGTTCCTCCTGAAACTTCTATTTTGAGGAAGAGCCATTGCCAACCATCCTTTGTTCCCCTACTGACTATGCTTCTGACTCTTTAGAGTCAGCTCTTTCACATTTTACAAGGATAGAGAGACTAGAAGTGGGTAGGAAAATGTAAATAAGTGGGGAAGGAGTGCAGGCACAGTAGCAATGAGGTCCTCTGATGAAGGCAAATGATTAAAAGGTTCAAGGTCAACCCTCTAGATTTCAGCACTACCCAACCTACCTCCTCACTTGGTCCTTGGAGGCATTCAGGAATCCTGCCCAATGGCAGGCATGAGCTGTGGTGTGTTTCCATCTAGGAAGCTGCTGTGTCCCAAGCAAAGTTTGGGGACAGTTTGACAGTGCTGTGGCTCTTAGCCCAGCAAAGTAGGAAGCTTTGTATCTCATCCAGAAGTCTAGCAAGGAGACAAGAGATGATTTACCTAGTTTGTCTCACCTTGCCTTACTAGCCAGGAGAAGGGCCTGGCCAAGTTATGTTCTCCAACCACTTCTCAAACCTATCCATTGGGAAGGTACTTAGCTCCAGCCTTGCCTCACCAACATTGAGCAAGTCTGGCTCTTTTGTGCCTCTATTAGAAGGTGAACTCCTTGAAGGCAGGGACTATTTTGCTTCTTTGTATTTTCACTGGCTAGCCCAGTGTTTCCTCAAACATGTTAACAAGCACTTGCTTGATTCCCACCTCATGGCTCTTAGGATCATAGCATTTCAATTTGAGAGACCCAAGAGATGATCCTGTCTAGCTCCTTCATATTCTTAGTTTTTCCAGTGACTTGGGACTTTTCTCCTACTACCATCATAGAGTGTTGCTGATTTCTTTTTGGACAGTGATCTCTAATCAATGATGTTCAGTCATTTTTCAGCAGTGTCTGACTCTTGGTGACCCCATTTTGGGGTTTTCTTGGCAAAGATACTGGAGTGGCTTGCTATTTCCTTCTCCATCTAATTTTACAGATGAGGAAACTGAAGCAGTTAAGTGACTTTCCCAGGGTCACACAGCTAGTAAGTGTCTGAGGCCTCATTTGAACTGAGGTCTTCCTGACTTCAGGTCCAGCATCATTGTACCACCTAGATGCCCTAATCTCTACAACCAACCCCTGCTTACTAAAAGGGCCACTAGTTGAGCATGCATCAGGCTTTCTCTGTTTCAAATATTAATAGACTTAACTTCTCTCTGGGGCAATTTAGTTCTATCATCTCCACAGATATAAAAAAAACTAAGGTAATAAACAGGGAATATTAAGATTACTGGGGAAACTAATCACTCCTAGTTCTCTGCAAAGTGATGAAGGAACAGTAAAATATGACATCAAATGCAGTTGAGAGCATTGGATTTGGGGTTGGAGGATTTGGAATCAAATTGTGATTCTGCTATTAACCTGTATGACCTGGAGAAAATCATGTGACTTCTCTGGGCCTGTTTCTTCATCTGTATAATGATGGGGTCACACTAGATGATTTCTAAGGTCTCTCCTAGCTCTAATGAGTCCTAAGAAAAGTTCTACAACAATTCCAATCTTGATGATCTTCATAGCCACGGCAGAAATTTAGTTTTCATTGCTTAAAGCTAAAGCAAGTGGTAAGGCTTGGAACATTTTTGTGACACTATTAGTTTTCTCACAACACTCAAAGAGAAAGCCAATACTTGTGCTCTGTCTTAAATTAAATGTAGCATCTGTTAAATTTATCTTGTTTCTATGCTTACAGTGCAAAAGCAGAAAACAAACGGCTTCCTAAAGAAGCTTCATGGTCTTATTATTGGCAAACGAACACCTAGAAATGTTGAGCTGAATTGGAAAATCTGTCATGCATTTATTAGAGGTCTTGTTTCACTACCTTGTCATCAATGTCCAAAAACAGTCCTGCAATCGTAGACTCAAGGGAAATACTTTATATCCCTACATATTCTTTAGCCTTTGCTAAGGTTCTGCAGTGATCATTCTTAGGAAAAATAAAACACCATGGAAGAATGGATAAAAAACTGGTTGTGGGAGGGAGAGCCAATCCACTAAGAGGAAATAGTATCATTTTTGGCAGGGTCTGATGGAGTCGGGAGATAATTTCCTGTGGGATACAAGATCTCCATAGAGTCACAAGGCTAATTGCCTCCAAAGCCAATTACAATGGGAAACCTTAGACTGTAGCCATGGATTGCTTGTCAAAAGTGAACTGGATTACAAAGAAGCCTGATTTTATGGGCAAATAAACTAACTTCCCAAACACACAATAAGTACTCTCATTTAAATTTTTTTTTATCGAAGATTTTAAAAAAATAACCATTTCTGTCATTTTCATTATCCCCTCACATAGAACCCTCCCTTTAACAAAGTACAATTAAGTTAAAGAAAAGACACATTGACCACTTCTGACCTCAAGTGCTTTATTCGGCACCTGTAGCCCACCACCTCTTTTTTGTGGTAGGTTTCCTAATCGATTCTCTGAAGTTGATAGGTCATTGTAATAGCAATTTAGAACTGAAGATCTTTCCCACCCATTAATAAGCCACGTGACCTGCTTACGTCACAGGAAGCCTAAATCACACGTGGCAGGAGGAGCTTCCTGAGAGCAAAAGGAAGTTATGTCACAAGAGAGAAAGCTGTTGCCGGCTGTTAATGGCCTTTGTGATTGTTAGAGATGAAGTAATGCAAATATACCAATGATAGCTGGACTGTGACAGCTGTACTGTGAGTTTGTTTTTGGGAAGGCCCCAGCAGGGGATCGGAGAGGTTGTGGGATGGTGAGGCTCCATGCTGTGATACTATGTATCGAATGCTTGTTGTTGGGATGGATTGGGTAGATAGCATATAGGATATGGCTCTCTGGCGTCTGAATACATGACTTCCTTCTACCTTCTACGTGGAGAGTCTTGTATGCTTTGTGATAAAGAACCACATAGGCATTTTGACAATTATCATCTACGTTGTTATTATTGCCTTACTGATACAGTCACTGAATTGATCTGAATAGGGCAATACTTGAGAACATAAGAGTACTGCCTGGAGGTCATTCCTGTTCCCGTCTTCATGACCAGAGGCCACATGCCCATAGCTTGAAGCCGCACCAGTATCTAGTTTCTTCAAACTCACTGGTTCATTATTTATGCTGAGAGGAATCAAAGGACCACAGACCATAGAAAGGGCCTTATAGACCATATGAGTCCAATCCCTCCCCCCATATTACAGATAAAGCTGAGGGAGAGAAGAGCTAAATGACTTCCCTACAGTCACACAGCTGGTATCTGCTGTAGGATTTGAATCCAGATCTTACTATGAGGTCAGTGTCCTATCCGCTACACCATCTGCTCAAAATCAATTCCCTTCCTCATTGTCCTTCCCATACGACAGCTCGCCAAGCATTCTATCCTCACAGGGCTCACTGGATACCATTCTAATAATAATTAAAGCTAACATCTATACATTGTTTTAAATTTTGCAAAGTCCTTTATGCACATCACTTTAATGGAGTTTCACAACCACTTGGTGAGGTAGGTACTATTACTTCATCCCCATTTCACAGACAGGGAAAACCGGGTCTGAGAGGTTGTGATTTTTGCTAAGGGTCACACAGCTAGAGTCTGAGGTAGGATATAAACCCCACTGCTCCATCCACCATACTACATTGCCTCATTCTATCACATTTAGATTCTAGCCCCTCTCTCCTTCTATCCTCATCTCCCCTCCCCAGCATTAGAAGAGAAGGCTGGCAAATGGCACTAATTACTCCAGTGGTTTGAGGCTTCTCAACTTTTTTCCCCCTCCTAGCTGTAAAGATGTCCTCGGATTAAGCCTTGCATTCTGAGCTGCTGTCAAACTCTCCCTTTAATGGGCACTTAAATTTAATGTCAAGCTGATGCCTGTGGAAGACCTTGATTAAATTTGCAAACAGTACGCTCTCACCAAATCTGGAACTTTAGAGTTGTCTCATCTCGCCTTTCAAGTTGAAATCCCAGAAGTTTGCTTTTCTTCTTTGCAAGGAATAACAGAAGTTTGCTTGCAAAGTCATTGAGTATCAGTAAGACAGCAGACTGTAACAAGCAAAACACCCCGCGTGCTTTTAGACAGAGAAGAAATCCCTAGGCTTCTTAAAAATTCTATATGAATTAAAGATCTTTCCCTCGCTTGGTACATATCTCCATCTCATTTAAAATCTTTAACCATTTCTTTTTATGGTGCTACAATATTGTAAGGGTTCTTAAAAGTTTACTTAAAAGCTCATCAGTGTTCTTTTATGTAGATTGCAATTAAGCTATTTTGGTTGTTGTTAAGGCACAGGGAGAAAAATGACTAGGCCACAACATGAAAGACAATATGACATGTTCTGCACTAACAATGTCATTGCTTCTACCAGCTTTAAATGTCCAGTCTAGTTTTTCTCTATTATTACACAGCCTCTCCCCGCTTGAAGAGGTTACAAAAGCACAAAAAGTTAAAAGATGTGGAAGACTCATATTCTTTTTCTTTGGCAATTGTTTGAAAGAAAGCTTCTATTTTTTTATTTTTCTTTGGCGTTCTTCTTACACCATCCAATTCAAACAGGTCGGCTCACTAGGAAAACGAATCAAAATTGTCAAGATCCTTGAAGCATGAAAAATAAATTGCCTTTGCCGGCTTGAAGAAAGCAATAGGAGAGCATTAGCTTCTGCCTTCTGATATAACCCCCCCTCCCCATTCCTATATCCACTAATCAACGTTTCTTAAGATTTTTTTTGGTAATCTCCTGTATGTACATAAGTAACAGAAGATCACAGACTATTACAAAACAAGTGAGTGTGTAATGCTACTAATAATGATGTGTTTTAACCAGTATTGTTTGTGAACACCAACAGAAGGCCTGAGACATGCAAGAAACATGATCCTGACTGGGGGTTCACAGTTTAAAAATAATATTCTACCAAGACACAAAATATACTAAGAAGTACATCAGACTGCAGTTTCTCCCTTCTTTTGAAGACTAGAGAATCTTCCAAACAGTTAAGTCAGGAAGAAACTGTATGACTTTGAAAAGAGGGGGGAAAAAATGTAAGGTTAAAATGTGAGACAGTTGAAAAAGGGAGCTTTGTTAAATGCTGCCAACTATGAAACAATCCACAAAAAAAGATGCCATACTAAACTAGGGCAAGAAGGGTATTCTTACTATTTCCTATCTTCTATCATAACAGAAACTTACCTGTGAATATAGTGTGTTCCTATAGCAGGATGTAAGCTCCTTTAAGGCAGAAACTGTCTCAGTTTTGTATTGGTATCCCCAGTGCCTAGCACAGTGCCTGGCACAAGGCAGATGCTTAATGATCGCTCGTTGACTGATCTAAATTTCTCTTCGACCTCCTCAAATGTAATCCTAGAGTGTAGTAGCCCCCACAAAATATACAAACAAAACAGTTCCAAGAGATTAAGTTTAAATAACTATTTGTATGATGATATAATTTGTCACTGGGGCAGCTGGGTCATGCAGTAGATAGAGCACTGGGCCTGGAGTAAGACCTGAATTCAAATGACACCTCAAACACTTAGTAGCTGCCTCAGTTTCCTCACATGTTAAAATGAGATGGAAAAGGAAATGGTAAACTACTCTGTTTCTAAAAAAGAAAACCCCAAATGGGGTCACACAGAGTTGGACGTGACTGAAAACTACTGAAAACAGTAACAACATAATTTGTCATCGCCATGGCTAGCATTTGTATAGGGCATTGATGTTTGCAAAACATTTGACATGGTTTCTTATTCAATCCTTGCAACAACCCTGTGATATAGGAGCTATTCTTAGTACCATTTTATAGATGAGGAAAGTGAGACTAAGAAAGGGTGGCTTGCCCAGGATCACACAGCTAGTATTTGTATGAGGTCATTAGAACTCAGGTCTTTCTGACTCAAAGAAAGGAAGGAAATTGAAACTTGGGTTCATTCCTTTGGATATTGGTGAATGACAAGACACTGGCACGGCCTGGCCTGAGGAATACAAAAAAAGGGCAAAAAACAGCTCCTGGAGGGCAGAGTTAATGTGCAAATATACACAAAGAAAATTATATACTGGCTAATTAAGAAATAATTAACAAAGGGAAGGCACTAGAATTAAGAGGGGCCTGTAAAAGACAGGATTTTATCTGAGACTTAAAGGAAGCCAGGGAAGTCAATCAGTAAATGGAACTGAAGAGAAAGAGTGTTCCAGGCATGGGGGGCAGCCAGAGAAAATGCCCAGAGCTGAGATTTGGGGAGTCTTGGTTCATGGGATATCAAGAAATCCTATGTCACTGAACTGAAGAATATGTGGCCAGGAGTGAGGTATAGGAAGCCTGGCAATGCAGAAGGGTCTAAGTTATGAAGGGCTTTGAATCCTAAAAGTGATAGGGAGCCACTGGAGTTTATTGAGGAAGGGAGTGATGTAACCGGCGCTTTAGGAAAATCACTAGAGTAGGTGGCCTCTGAGGTCCCTACCAACTCTAGATCTAGGATCCCTTAACTCATTTCCCTTCTCTGGGGCTCAGGATCCTTCTCCATAAAATGGAGGATCAGGTGGGCAGGAGTGAACTTCAAAGGTGTCTTCTAGCTCTAAATATAGGCATCTGAAGTCTCATACTCTTTTCATACTATACTACTTTCCAAGAAGCTTATGATTACAGCAAAACCATGTAAGCCACCAAACTTATTTGATTTTACTTAACTGTCAACAGAAGCAGGAAGCACTGGAGTACTGAATTTTAAAGGACAGAATATGAAATTAACTTATACAAGCGTCCCTTATATCTCCCCCTTTACCAACTCTTGATTCTTAGTGAATCTTAGTGAATTCTTTATCAAAGAAGAAACTGAAAACTAAAGTTGGTAAGTTTAATTACTTTACATAATGAGGCCTCAAATGAAAATAAAACTAAACCGGATTATATACAAGGTCTTTGTTTCCCTTTAACCATTCATTTACAAGTCACAGATTTACGGTACACTTGAGAGATTTTGCTGCCAATCACAGCCACTAAAAAAAAAAAAAAGACAATCCACTCAGCAAGAGATTTCTCCTTTTATGAAAAAAAAAAAAA
Organism: Phalanger gymnotis; assembly: GCA_028646595.1. NCBI lineage: Eukaryota > Metazoa > Chordata > Mammalia > Diprotodontia > Phalangeridae > Phalanger > Phalanger gymnotis. Next base: position 9,035 of record JAQQSZ010009507.1, read on the forward strand.
TCAAAAAAAGAGGGTACTGCCCAGATGAGAAATAATTTTGTGGATTGGTCTGCTGTTCTCTGATGATTTCCACCCCCTCTTTTCTTAGCATTTGGCAACTAGCTGCATATTGGGAAGTCCCTAGAATATATCACTTTTTAAAAATGTGGCAACATCCAATCCACTGTCTTTCCCTCAGGATATTTTTTCCCTCATACACATACACATTTCCATTTGCATTTCAGTATTTATTTTGTATTAGGATGGTAGAGTGAAAGAGGAATGGCAAAAAAAATAGGTTAAACTAAGAGGAACTAAAAGATACTACTTTCAGGTTGTAATATGAATGAAGTAAGTACATCCATCCTGAAAAATGACTCTCTCCTGCTACTAATTAAGTTAGGAAGGGGGAACCTGCTAAAATCTAGAAAGCAGAACTGAAAATCAAGGAAGAAGGGAGACAGTCAAGTGTTATTCACTGAAGTAACCCTCCAACCCTTCCATATCCATTTCCAGTGTAGAATCTAAAGATGCTGGGAGAGAAGACGATGAGTTGGCAGTTTTCTGGACACTCTGCTTGGCCTGAGGAACTTCTGGCTGGCTAGACTCCTTCCTGACTTCTCGGCCACCACTGAGGAGCTTCTGGCTCTCCAAAAAATACTGATTAGGATGATTCAAAGAAAACATACCATCTTCAACCTGTAAAAGCAAACAAAGAAACATAGTGTTCATGGGCACTAAGAAAGCCTCCAAAACCATCCTGATTTTCACTAAAGCCAAGTCAGTACTTGAAACATAATGCACCATTTGCCAGGACACATTCAGTGAGGGTGCATACAGTAAGACTTTCCCACCATCTTTTTTATCTATTTTTCATTTTTACCCTTCTGGTTTTATGGATGTGTTGTGTTTTTTACATCACAAACTTTTAGAGATTGCTCTTCCTTCACAACAGGTCTCTTGTAACAAAGTAAAACAATTAAATAAAACTAAAAATACAGTAACCTCATCAGAAAATTCACACGTTATTTCTTATCTATAACACTCTCCCACCTCTCTATTAAAAAAATTAACAGAAATCTCTTTTTTTCTCCCACCCAAAGAAGAAAACAAGTTTATTTTAACAAATTTGAATATTCAAGCAGAAACGTTTACCCAATGGGTATCCACAAAAAAGTATATTTATGTCTCATTCTGCACCTAAAATCCATCACCTCTCTGTCATTGATAGCCTGCTTCATCATCAGTCCTTTGAAATCATGAATGGTCATTGTATTGTTCATAGTTCTCAAACCTTTCAAAATTATCTACTCAGTACATTCTTCATCAGCTTATATAAGTCCTTCCAATTGTTCAGTTTTATAATATTGATGCTACAGTATAAATTGTTTTTTTCTATTCACTTCACCCTACATCAGTTCATAAGATGTCTTTCCTTGTCTTTTGCAAATCATTTTCCTCATTTCTTAAAAGGACTATGGTATATCTTTATAAACAACGATTTACGAAATTGTATTAAAGAGATAACCCAAATCCTACGGAATGGTATTAAGGGAAGGCCCTGCTTTCATAATGCTCACCTGCTATGGGTCAGGCAACTCACTCTTATTTCTAAGGTTGGCAGGCCCATCTTCATGCGATGGATCATAACCTTCTTGTGCTATCTCTAGGTGACACTTTTTAAGTCATTTTTGTAAATCTCAATATGGTTCAAGATGATTGCAGCAATGAGTTTTACTTTATGCCAATCTACTCCTCAAAAAAATCAAATCTTTGTCAAATTAATGTCAGTGAATTTGGAAATAAATCTTGTTTTGACTATGAACTCCAAAGAAAACACTACTTTATATCTTTAATTCTCAGGATCGTTTATATAATATGAACAGGTATTCTAGCTTTTGAATGTTCAACAATTGAGCATATTTCTTCCCAACCAATAGCAAGAAACATATAAACACTTAGGCAGATAGGTAGCACAACTTGTGGAGTGCTGGACCTGGAGTCAGGAAGATATAAGTTCAAAACCTGCCTCAAATACTAGCTGTGCGACCAGCGCATGTCACTTAACCTTTGTCTCAGTTTCCTCAACTGTAAAAATGGCATGTTAATAGCACCTAATTCCCAGGGTTGCTGTGAAGACCAAATGAGATAATGATCATAAAGCACTCAGCACAGTGCCTGGCAGAGAGCAGCCACTACAAAAATGTGAGATATTCTTACTCTTTCTTCTTCTCCCCATTTTAATTCAATTAAATACCTATAAAACCTAGGAGCAGCTGAGTGGCACAGTGGGTGGAGTATTGGACCTAGGGTCAGGCAGATAAAAGCATAAATCAGACATTTAATAGCTGTGCGACTAGCTGGCCACATCACTTATCTGTTTCAGTTTCTTCATCTATAAAATGGAATAATATGAGTACCAACCTTCACCTTCCATGATTACAGTAAGGATAAAATGTTATCAGATTTGTAAAGTGCTTTCCAAATCTTAAGGTGCTATATACACACTAGCTATATTGTTATCAATAAAAATAACCCTTAAATATTACTCATATCATTTTAACAAAAATTTCTATTAGTGAGGTTAATTATAATGAGCTATATGCGGTCCTTAAAAATTTAGATAGCTTTAGTAATTGCAAGTCAATTCCATTGTAGAGTTAGTTGTACAAGTGAGAAACAATTGTTACTTAAGACTATCGTTGTAGTGAATCCACTTTTTCTAAATCAAACCATGAAGCAGACAGAGAAAATCCTGAAGAACCTGTCAGGTACTTGAATATTATTATTATTATTCATATTCATTCCTTCCCCTAGCTAATTAAGCCCAACAAGGCTAATTTTTTATCACTATGCTCTCTTCAGGATATTAAAATATCCTTGAAATTAACAAGTCCTATACTAGAATACATTCATAAGGGCTTAATCAGTTCTATGAGGATCAATAAAGATAAATCCTCTCTTCTGATACTACTTACTTAAGCACCCAATGATTCAATCATTCTTCTGCTGATATGCATAGGGTTATTTCTGAGTACCTCTATCAGTGTACAGCAGAATAGTTTCGTAAAGAATGAGTCTTCTTAACAGTTGTTACTTAAACCTACTAGAGCAAAATTTCATCTTCTACTTTGCTGTGAAATTTCTAAAAGTGTCCCTAAAGTTTCTATAATCCATCTATAATAAGATTCATGAACACTGGAGGCATCAGCAACTTTTTTCATCTAACTTTTTATATATTTACACATTATCAACTGCCTATCAGATACTGGAATTAGATATCATGTGAACATCTCAAACTCAACACGCCCAAAACAGAACTTATTATCTTTTCCTAAACCAGCTTCCATATTACTGTTGAAGACAATGTCATTCTCCCAGTCCCTGTAGTAGGAAGGCCGAATTTATGATCTCAAAAAGGATCATATAAATATCTGAATGGTTCGAAATCATTGGGTATACAGACTTCTCCAAGCAGAAGGCATCAAAAAATTTATTCAGGGCCCAGAGCAACAAATTAGCAAACCAACCTCCCCATTCCAGTATTGTGAACACAAGCCTCCAGGCCCAGTAGGCCCACCTCACAAGAGTAGCCAGGAGGCCACAGAAAAATAAGATGGCATAAATCATATTCACCGCTCGAACTCCTGGGTCCACACAGGGGTTGGCTCTGCTTCGGATTTTTTCCAGCTATAGTTTTCTCGCCTCTCCTCGCAGCCAAGCCTCTGGCGTTCTTAAGTCCC